>JAQGAT010000248.1:0-42541 GCA_034687845.1 Pantelozetes paolii
TTGTGTTTTGAAGATAACTTTCATACACTTTGCCCGCAATTGAGTGCTCATTGAGTGCTGATTGCATTGAAGGCATAGTTATTACGCCATTCCCTTCAAACATATCATTTGTATTCAACATTTCATCACTAATTCAGTTCAACCCCTACTCACTGGCACTGAGTTAGTGCTCATTCAGTCAGTGCTCAGTCATTGAGTGTGTTATCAAACAAATTGACAATTATTTCAATTTAAACACAATTATTGCAAACGTTTTCATAAATACCTTAAATACCTGTGATATTGAAGGAAAGCAATCCATTTGTGATCGCATCGGGTGTTTAGGTCTGAGTCAGTGATGCAAACATTGTTTTAGTATTTATTAAAATCAACTTTTTATACAAATTATTTGATATTATCACTGAATGACACAAACTATGACTCCATCGATGACACCGACAATGACACCAACACTAACACCAACCCTAACACCGACCACAACACTGACCACTCGTTCTTTGCGTCTAAATGTAAATAATGGCAAAACAGTTGAACACCAGTTGTGGTCTTCAACACAAAAGTGTGGTTCAAGTGTTCACTTACAGCCCTCGCCTACCAGTCCTAACCTGCGTTCGCCAGTAGTGGCCAACACAACGACCCCAAGCGTTGTACTGCCGCTATGTTTTGGAGACAAATACGTTTTGGTCCAACACTTGGAGACAACGAGTAATTTGTATAAATGTCTTGATATCCAAACTAATGATGAGTTTTGTTGTAAAGTATGTCTTCTTTACCACTATTTTATTGAATATCCTTTTCATCACTTCTTCTGTCCATCAGATCGTTCCTACCAATGGTTACCACCAGTTCCTCTCCGGACACTTACGAATGGACGGGCATTCGGCCATCAATAGAGTGCAAGAGGTATTGGTTGGTCAACAGCACACATACGTACTCTTCAGTCCAGCTTATGGTGATTTGCACTCATATGTGAGGAGCAAAAAGCGTTTGCGTGAATCGGAAGCCATTGACTTATTTCATCAAATCGTGTCCATTGTGTCCGACTGTCATAACAACGCAATTATATTAAGAGACCTCAAACTCAGTAAATTTCTGTTTGCAAACGAGGAAAGGTATGTTTGCTTTGGCCTTCAATATCAAACTATTCTCTAATTTTATCCACATTTCCAGAACTCAGTTAAAACTGGAAACACTTAAAGACGCGGCAGTTCTGGACA
The DNA here is from genome assembly GCA_034687845.1 of Pantelozetes paolii. Classification (NCBI taxonomy): domain Eukaryota; kingdom Metazoa; phylum Arthropoda; class Arachnida; order Sarcoptiformes; family Oribellidae; genus Pantelozetes; species Pantelozetes paolii. Next base: position 1,218 of record JAQGAT010000248.1, read on the forward strand.
ACTCTGACGACGATATGTTGACCCTAACCGACAAACACGGCTGTCCTGCGTATGTGAGTCCAGAGATCCTCTATTCAGACAAAGGCTGTTATTCCGCGCGTTTGTCTGACTCCTGGTCTCTGGGAGTGATTCTCTATACTATGCTCGTCGGCCGATACCCTTTCCACGACTCCAACCCATCTGTTCTGTTCTCTAAGATAAGGAGAGGTACATACGTCACACCCGAATCCCTTTCATCGCACGCCAAATGTCTTATTCGTAGTCTTATGAGACGCGAACCAACTGAGCGACTCTCAGCCGATGACATCCTATGCCATCGTTGGTTCAAAAATCATCGTTCAATCACTGATTGCAAACACAATAAAACCGCAAACAATAGCCAAACATCACTTCAAACATCACTTCAAACATCCAGTCCTTCATATCATAGTAATAGTAATAACAACTGTTGTAAAGCTGTTAATGGCTTTCAAAGCGATCAAACTGTTCCGGATCTCATTGATAGTGACACCGATAATGAAGACTCATCTCTGACTCAATCACTTTCAAGTGATCTTTGAATGAAAAGCAATTCTTATGTCCTTTTGTGTGATATGTGTTCACAAACTCTCAACTATTTAATGCACTAAACCTTTAACTGGATTTCAGTTTCTGTCAAACATTATATGAAATGTAATCTAATTTTTACTTAAACTTAATGTCAAAACAAAATGTCTTTAATTATATTTGAATTTATTTTTAAACAAAACATTATTTCATTTAAATATTCCTTAAATTCAATCATAACTTCCAAAGTATGGCCGCTATTGTCAACCCATTGTCAACCCATTGTCAACCCATTGTCAACCCATTGTCATATCTATTGTCATCTCATTGTCTCATAAATTGTGTTTAAATACATGGAAACCAAAGTTAAACTGATTATCGATTTATTGTATATTTATTTCTATCAAAACATTAATTATATAATACTTTCCGATAATTATTACAAATAAAAGCAAAACTATAAGTCTTTATGCAAATCCTAACTCAGCTTTGTATTCATTAAACACAACAACCCCTTCACCCTTAACTTCAGACAACATTTGTACAGTTTTGGATACCTTACCCTGGTTACCCAGGTTACCCATCAATGCTCTAACAGTACAACACATTTCAAAACTCTTTGTAAGCATTTTCATCTACCAAGCTAAGTTAAGTTAGGTTTCGTTTAATTTGACTAGTACCGTAAAACAAATCAAAAATTGATCAATGTGATTTTACATAACAGGTTGGTTACAGGCATTACAGTATAGGTATTAAATATATTATTACAATAACACAGGTATTACTAATTCATTACTAATTCACTTCAGTTGTCTTTATTTCTAAACAAAAAGTAAAGGCAAAAGTAGGGCTCAGCCGGGATTTGAACCCGGGACCTCTCGCACCCGAAGCGAGAATCATACCCCTAGACCACTGAGCCTTCATTTAAGACCTTGTTCAATTATTTATTTTATATACGAACAGGTTTTTATACTAATGAAGACTGAAAGCGCATGACTTCTTCTTTTAGACATGTTTTCAACTTTAAACTGTATGTAAATGAAATGAGCAATGTCAATCATTATAATATGTGATCCATGTTATCCACGTGATACAATAGTAACGTTACATTTAAGCAATCACAAATCACACACACATTGATATTATACATGGGTTTCGCCGTTTTTTAACAACAAATATCAATAGTATAAACATTTACTGTATCCAAATCTATGTTTCTGAGCTTGGTCTCAAAATCAATTCAATTAATCATGCTCAATGTGGACACTAAGCTAACATTGGTTACTTTACTTACTGAAAGACGTTACTTATGTATAGCATTGGTTTGTTTTCAATTGATGTCAAATGCTATTCAATGTTATGTTTCATGCCTTCAATGATATGAAGAATATTTAAGACATTTATAAAAGGATTGCTTTTTATGTGTGAATTGTTGACCAATTGTTGACCAATTGTTGACCACTTGTTGACCAATGCCTGCAATCGGTAGTGTTTACGGCCATCGGTCACAGCCGTCGTGTTGGGATCGGGTTAAGTATGGCTTTGCAATGGGTATGTGTGTGGGTCTGGCCTCTGGAGGTGTGTTTGGAGGACTCAATGCTTTGAGGTATTGTCCGATTGTCTCAATGTATTGCTCTTACATTGTCTTCAATACCTGTCCATAGGTTGGGTCTGAGGGGACGTGAGTTGTTGTCCTCAATGGCCAAAGTGATGGTTCAGGGCGGCGGCACTTTCGGCACTTTTATGGCCATTGGAACCGCCATCAGGTGCTGAGGCATCGGGTGTACAACCATTGGGTGTTCAACCATCAGGTGTTGAATCACTTTTGGACTCAATTTCTAACTTAGTCTTAGTTTTTGTCATAAAATATGAATTATTTGTTGAAATAAATGACAAATAATTTTATTTTCATTTTTATTGAGATTTCTTTCAATTGTTTTCAAAATAAAGTCTAATATTATGTGAAAACTAAAGGTAGGGTTGAATTTGAGTCAACTTCTTGTACTTCCCGACCAATTCTGGCAACTGATAGGCTATAGTGATGTCCAGCTTATCGATAGGACATCCCTTGAAGTAGGAACAGGTAGACGTCAATGGCTTGAAGTCAATCAATGGATTGGATCTGAAGATTGAAATCAGTTTTCAAATCATTTTATGGAAACAAATGTCAAAACAAATGCAAACCTAAAGAACTCTCTGTAGACTCCGGGGTCGGGTAAGTCGTATCGGGATATGTTTTGCGACTGTCCGGCCACAGCACCGCTATATACGCGGTACTGATGAGGGTTTTCGGTGATGTCTGCGGCCAACAGCCGAGAACTGGCGCCGAATGTAAAAAGTCCTTTGTTTTTATAAAACGTCGATAAATAGCAGTCAATGAGTTTCGCGTGATTTCGCACACGTACTGCGTGTCGACGCAGAGCAGCAATACGTGACTCTACTCTAGATATACCGCTGATTTGATTTGATAGGTCTTTAAGCCACGACACCTCCTGATCATCAATGAAGGCGTCGTACACTTCTTGAGGAACGGCTGAACACAAGACAATGAAATGAGATTTTATTTTCAACTCAAACCCAATCATCACTTACTGGTCAGTGCGTAGACCTGTGGCGGTCTCTCCGACGGCATAATCGGTGATAAAATCCAAAGCAATTGTCCGATCATTGAAACAATTTGTGAGTGAGAGACCAGATCTGATTTGCTTAATATGAACCTAACGTCCCTCCCTTTCCCACAATAAGTATTGATATACTGTTACTCTTTTGTCAAACAATCACTTCATATGTAATGAATGGCAAACCTTTCAACTGTTCAATGAGTGACTTGAGTTGACTCGAGAGTTGGAGTTGAGTCACATCTATGACAACATATATTACATCACTTCTATCCACAAACCATTGATACACATCGTTGTCAATCATCTGTTGACCTCCTGTTCCTGATTTGCTAATTTGGTCCATAAGTCCTGGGCTATCGATAATTGTCATCTAATGGAAAGGTATGTCAGGAATGACTGTATGTGTTGTCTAATCAATAGAAACCTTTTGTAATAAACTGATAGGCATTTTATGGGTTTGGATGTAATGCTCCAAAAATTGTTGTCCAAACTGTTGAAGACTGGATAACATGAAGTCAGCGGTCAATTCGGTTGGACTGAGACGGGTATAGTTATCACCGTAACTCAAAACAGTGAAATGTGGATAACCTGTTGTCAGACCTGAAATCATTGATTAGCACCGATACTACTGTACTTTGCATTGTTTTCAAACCTGTGTTTAACTGCAAAGGCGTTGAATCGATTCCTAACAGATAATTAACTAAAGATGTCTTTCCACTGGATTTTGAGCCCAAAAACAATACCATAGGCTTTGCAAACAGTTCTGCGTCACTGAAATGTAATTTATTTATTAATAGTGAACTAAACTATTGAATGAATGAATGAATGGGGGAATGGATTACGTGATGAGTCTTGTGGTGATGTGTCTGTACTTATATATCGTTTCCAACGGTTTAACCGATGATTCGTAAAGTTTTTTCAATTCTCTAAATATCGATAAAATGAGGTTTTGTTCACTCGTGTCCTGCAATCAAAACAATACACAAATTTTACATTCAATTACATTTCTCTTCATTTTATTTATCAATACTTCTTGGGATCCAATTTCATAGACTCTAAGAATGTCGTCGATATGTACTCTCGAGCGACGACTCACTTCATCCATGTCTTCTGTGTTGTCATTATTATCTATATTTTCATTGTCTAAAACTTTTTCACTGCTTTTCTCACGACTCATGTCATTCTCTGACTCACTATCCGTGTGTTTGTCCACAATTTTATCGCTAATATCTTCGTCTGAATCGATGTTTTTATCATTATTTTCAGTCTTTTCTTGTGATTCAATCATTTCTTTAATATTTTCGACTTTTTTCTTCAATTCTTTGTTATCTTTTGTTTCAACAATTATTTCTTCACTTTTGACGTCAATTAATTCATTTTCTTCTTCTTCGTTGTCGTCTTCGCTGTCCTTTTCATTATCTTTTTCAGTACTATCTTCGTCATCACATTCACTGTTGTTGTCTTCATCTGAGCCTTCAATTTGATTCAAATCATTGTTTTCTTGATTTTCAATGCTTTCTGAAATGTATTCACAAATTAATATAACAATTAATAAACAGGGTATTATTGGTTATCAATAACCTATCATTTACATTTTAATTTTTATTGCAATAAATTATACCAAGATCATATAAGACTTTTCATATCTATTACTGGCATTTAGATTAATATGCCATACCTTTTGACTGATCCCAGTACTGTCTGAGTGCTTCGTCAACAACTTCTTTGCACTTCACTTTTGTTTCATCATTTCTTTTCACCTCTTTTTCCAATCCATTTACAGATACTTTAATTCAAATATTATTACAATTAATATATCATTTCAGGAGTTATTCACATGTTTTCAACATTTCATCAAATATTTCATTATTTTTATCTTAAAGTTGACTAAAAAACATACAAATTGTTATCAAATATTAATACCTATATATCCAATGCATAACTTAATCATAACTTCAATTGAGTTTACTTTTATTTAATAAAATTACCTGGATTATTATTTTATCCAAATAATTCATTTTATACTTTGTTTACAATGTTTTCCTTAAATGATAACAGAGTGGGATAGGAATTATGGTAAACTTTGCTTGTTTCTTTATAACAGTTTATTGGAAAGTTGGATATTATTGATATATAAAATACAAATTATAAAATAATATTTTAAGCAATAATTGATGTTTTTTAATACAAAAGACAAACTTCTTCTGCCATTAAATGAATATTTTTAGACAATCAATGCAAGTCTGTGTCATTGAGTTACGAGTGTTTGGTCTAAACATAGCTCAAAACGATTTAAGCGAGAAGTGAATGCTTAGCTTAAAATGCATTTCTTCCCTATTTTTTCTCTAACCTTATAAGAGTATGCATTGAATGTCTCATCATTTGATATAATCTAATATTTGAACACATGATCACAATATCAATGCAAACATTAATCCAATTACTTTCAATCAATTCATACATCAATAGATATTTCAAATATTTTGTGAATAATTTATTGAAATTACAAATTTATTGACAAATACTTACAATCATTGAAATGAATTGACAGAAAATATATAATTAGTAGAACTGAAGACCAGAAATGCATATTTCAATAGATTTTACAATTGTTTGCAATAAATGTGAAAAAGTTTATAATTTCATGGAATTATGGAAACGAAAACACTTTTGACAATGAATTCATATTTTACTAAACTATTTGTATAATAACTAAATGCCGACTGATTTCTCTCTCGTCAACGACATCACTATATCATAGGTTTCCTATATTTTCAGAAATTTTTGGCTCTGATATCCAATTGAAGTGCGATTACGCAAAAGTTGTCTCAAACTACAAGAGTTGTTACCATTATTAACAATACCTTTAAATGTATGAGCATTTTAGCGCCACTTTCACATCAAATTCACAATAAATTGGTATTAGTTTTGATACTTATTCTGTATTTAATTGAATTCAAAATCATTTTACACTAAAAGTTCTCATTTTAAGTGAAAAATTCAGAAATCATTAAAGATTTATATTAATTGAAAATATTAAGTAAAAAATTGAAAAATTGATAAATTATTTGTGTTTTTAAGTAAATATCAATTATTTTTATTAATTTCAAGTAAATATTGAAATTAACTCAATATCTATTGAAAAACTCAATTGAGTGACAGCACCGACGGTATAATCGGTATAATCTTTGTCGATCTGATACTTAGATTCTTGATTTGTCTTCTTTTGTTGCAATCTATGAATGAATTTCCATATTATAGCTAACATTCAAAACATATCAAAACTATTTGTTTTGAAATCTCAACAATTGATAACTTGATTCATCTCAACGTTTCCAACATTTTGATCCTTCAAACCTTACAAAGAGCACAGGTATGTGTAATTTAAATCTCCTACGAAGACATCAAAGATTGACTCTCTTTCGGCTGTGAATCGGTTTTTGTGGCCAAATCTTGTATAACTTCCTGATATATAACGCTATCAATATTTTGACCAAGCATATAAACTGAAATTTCAAATATGTTATAAATTAATCAATAATCGTATCATTTATTCAAATGTTATTCAAATATTTTAATAAATCGTTTATAATTTGAAATAATAATAAAAAATATAAGCTTTTTGTGATTTTTGTCACATTTTTAATGCATTGAAAAAACTGTTAAATTCTATGAAAAGTTAATTTCAATTAAAAATATGTCAAAACTTATGACTTATAAGAAAATGTTTACAAACCGAGAAACCAGTCCCCAATGGATGTGCGTCGGACTATTGTATGCAAATGCTCCAACTGGGACAGTCTAAACCGTAAATTGAGTAAATACACTCTGACGGGTGGACAGGCAATAATGACTAAACGAAACATTATTACAATTGCAGTCAAAGCACTCAATATTAAAAACCAAAACCAAAGGAAAATATATATCTTTTCATTAATTATATTCAACGGCAGTAAACACAAGGCATCTATAGTTTCAATGTTAGCCGACGGACCGTATTTATAAAAACGACATTTCGTTACTCTTGGAAATATTCGGATCATTGGATCTATCCTTTCCTCTAAATTGCGTTTAAATACAGTAATTATAGATATTTATTATTTTAACTTATAAGTTATAACACACCTTGGTCCAGTTGTGAAAATTGAATTACTTGAAGTCCATAAGTTAGGAACTCCCCGTCGAAGAAGATGTCGAGCATATACATTTGGCCCAACACATTGCCCAGGGCTAAAATTTCACAAAAGAAATAACGGGCCGCATACCAGTCATGATGGCCTCTACTGTTATACAAGTAGTCGACCAACAGTTTCTTTTTCTGCTTCTTTTCAGCTTCACTGCAAACACCAACATCCAGGTCCATCATGAGTGCTTGTATTTTACCACCCTCCCACATCTTCCATAGCCATCTCGGAATGTAGAATAAAGTCGACTGAAAGAAGAGTACAAAACAAACCCATTGATAGTATTTGTGATATCGAAACTCCTTTTGGTTGGACTCCATATCCACTCCCGGGGCCACTACCTCCACACCCACCTCCTTATGAAAGCTTTTTGGTACTGTATATGTCGTGTGAATCCTATTATATCATAAATTTTAATAATAATTGAGTTATTAATTCATTTTTTACTTTTTCTTTAATTAAAATTTATTTTAAACAAATTTTTCAAATATTTTTTCAATAATTTCTTTCAAAGTGTTTCTAAAATTGATTAAAAGTTTATTAAATACTCAAAAATAATATTAAAAATTATTCACAAGTTGTCGTTTGAATATTAAATTTATCCATTAGTTAAGGAATAGTAGATAAGCATAGTAACAGTATATTGAATATATTATGTAAGGAAAGAGAGGATGGATGGGACGGGAGAAACATATTTAATATAATTTTTCATTTGAAAACATACCAACAATAAGTATTGATAACACTTTGAGGAATGGCTTCACTTCTGACACAATCGATAGGATCGCCGACGTATTGCTTTGTAGTAATGATGACACAAAAGGCCAGCAATAATATCACTGTAATTGAGTAATGAAGTCGAAACACATTGTTGTCTATTTGGACACGACTTGTCTTAAGCAGAGTTTTAAGACTTCTGAAGACATCCAACATTTTATTATTGTATAACTGTTTCAACAAAAATTTATAATCAATTAATTGCTTCACATTTTATACAACTCTTGTCTTCTTAAGTTAGATACCCTATAATGGCATTGGTATTAACGGTTTGCTCCTAACTATGGCATTGGACACAACTATGTTGGTTTGGGGCAAAGATTGCCAAGATCAAATTGATGCCATCATTACCTTTTTGTTGATTTTTGGATGATAACTCTAAATAAACGTTTTATACTTCAATAATGATTAACACTATTATCACAATTTGATTGCATCAGAGTCATTTATTAAATATTTTCAATAAATATCAATATTAACATAATTAATGAAGAAATAATAATTGAATACAAAACAATATTACACTGATAACTTAACTTAATTCATATTTAAATTTAATAATTATTTCAATTGTTTTAAATTCACTCATATTTTAGTAAATATTTGGTAAAACTCTGTCATAAGTTGTAATCAAAATAATTGAGATCTGAGTCAGAGATAGGATTTGATTGTCATTTCAATGATTCAATTAATTATTAATTTTTATGACTTATTGTAAAAATAATGATTAAAATAAGTATTAATAGTATTAATAACAAGACATTATTGAAGAAGCTTTCACTTCCTGGCATCTGATGCCATATGAACAACACTGGCATCCCATCCCATCTCTGGATTCTCCACCTCTTCATTCATAGTCAGGTCTTGTATTACTACTCATTCTAATGAAAAATATAACACAATTGTGCGAAAGAGCAGTGACTGTCAGTGCTCTGAATGCATCCACATATATATCATATACAGTGGATATACAGTGGAAAGTAAGCGCCGACTGAATGGCATAATATGTGTAATATGTGGTGCAGTTATACAGTATTATTAGTGAATAGCAGAGCAATACCTAAATTTAGTCTCAGGACGAGGACCTCTCACGGTATCTGTTTATATAGAGATGCCATTACAGGAGTATGGCTTACAGTGCCTTACAGTGCTTTACAGTGCTATACAATGCTGTACTGCAGTTGAGCTTACAGTGCCTCACAATGCCATACAATCCCATTTCACAGTACATAATGCAGGCATAAGACTAATAATTGTGCGCTTTTTATGTTTATAAATATCACACAAACTTCACTCATTTTTGCCTCTTTTCTGCCACAAAATAAAACAAACGTTTTTCAAAATATATTATATTTAGAATATAATTGAATTTTCCCTTTAATACCAGTCCTATACTACCATTCCTTAATACTATTCCTTAATGATTAGTAATTAAAGACTCAAAATATAGAGATTTTTGTTATGATATTTTGTGAAATGAAAGTAACGTTAAGTAAATAAATGGCAATAATTTGAAATGTTTTCAAATAATAATAATAATTATAATTATAATTATAATTGAATTTATGTTTAAAACAAATTCAAATCCAACGCAAAAATAATTAAATAATTGTTGAAATACTTGAAATAATTTTTTAATGATTTTGCAAAAACTTCATATCAATTGATGTTTCATTGCGTTTACATTAGGAATTCCTACCGATATATCGTAAACATTAAAATTGAAAGCAATTATAATCTAATCCAGAGTTAAGATGAAAACAAAGAATTTATTCAATTCTATGAGCTTTGCATTTGACCCACAATTTGGGCACAAATAAAGCAATTTATTTATTTATTTAGTAATTACAGAAATAAAACAAGTAATACAGTTGTCAGATGTTATGCACCAGAAGTGCAACCATTCATACACTACTGGGTATTAAAATAGATTTCCCAATGAATACATGAGTCAGTAATCAGTGATCACTTCTTCTTAAGTCTGTAAAACTCAATACCTGATTGCAACTCAAATAAAAGCATCAGATTTTCAATTCATATCACATTATATTTTAATAATTCATTTAGTCTTGCTTAATTACATAATTTTATTTGTCTTATAAATACTTTTAAAGTCTTTTTAGCTAATTCTAGAAATTTATATTTGATGTATAGATTTTTAATCAAGGTTCATCATCAATGTGGTATAAAAGCCCAAATCCTGCCATATCGGCAAAAAGCCAACATTACAGTTAAATCACCCCCTTAAGAGAACCTTAAGAAAAACGGGTTGTTTGATTATTAAGTCTTAGAAGCCATAAATACTTAAACAATTTAGAAAAGTGGCCATGTCCCAATGATGAACCATGTTATTAATTGTACTGTATATCAGTTGCATTCATTTAAGATAACAAATCAATAACATTTCCAGATCACAACCATTGAGGGTAACATGAAAACAATGAATTGTCAGTTACTGCAAAATATTTTAATAATATAGTATTATATTTAAACTATTTTTTATTTTGAATGAAACCATTGTTTGAAACCATTGTTTTACAAATTTTATTGTTTGTCATTATTTTGAAAAGAAGTGAATGTTTATCTAAAATCTGAAAACTATTTAAAATAATTTTTATTTGCAAACAATTCTTTCAAACAATCAATCGATTGGAAGATAAATATATTTTTCAACAAAATCTAAATCAAAATTTAAGACATAGTTATAGCGTGGTTATGGCGGGGTAATACAGTATAGCCAAAATATCTGAGTCAGAAAATATTAAAAAGCTTAACTTAAAATACATTTATTTCCTGAGATTTGAGTTAAAGGTTTGACGAAAAGGTTTGAAATGTTGCCTTGATCAATAATAATGATTGAGATTTTGATTGTTTTAATAATTAATGAATTAATTGTTTTGCAAAAATGTATATCATTTTTAGAAAATGAAAATATTTATAAAATTATGAAATATTAATATAATGTGATTACAATGTGATATAAAACTCATAACATATTAATCCTTTCTGTTTCTCCGTTACTCATATGAGAGACGAATTCATTTCTTTCCAGTCGTTTCCCAATTTCAGAGACAATGTCTTGCATTATAATCGGATCGATATTTTTTGCCAATAAATACAATACAAAAAAGTCTCCAATATTTCCATATTTGCAAATAATGTTAAGGTATTTTGAGTTTGAAAAACGACACCGAGTTTTCAAAATACGGGAACGAATGCTAACCGCGAAGAATATGAAGAGTCGAGAGATTATAACCAAAAATGTAACGATAGATAGGATTACAAACCAAAACCATATAAATAAATACATCTTTTCATTAACAACATTTAGAGGCAACAAACACAGGGCGTCCTTCTTCTGTACGTCACCGGAAGACCCATAGAAATGAAACGTGCATTTTGTCATTCGGGGAAAGATATATACCATTGGATCTGTTCTTTGCTTCACTTCCTTCTGGGTATAACTGATAACATTCAGTCCGTAGGACATAAATTCTCCATCAAAGAAGCGGTCGGTTAAATACATTTGTGCGATGACATTGGTCAGACATAATATCTCGCAAAAGAAGTATTTAAACGCATAGTAATGGTGAAGCTTTAGATGTCTATAAAGGTATTCAATTAACAACTTCTTCTTATAACCTCTTTCTTCGTCCGCCAGTATTGCGATTTGCATACCCATTGTGATAGACCTCATGAGTCCGCCCTCCCATACTTTCCACAGATAGTAAGGCACATAAAACAGTACCCCTTGAATGAAGAGCACAAAACATACCCATTGATAGTATGCGTAATACTTTCTGTCAGTCGGCAATATGTTTCTTGAATTGTCCACTCCTGGATGCGGTACTTCTACCCCAACCCTCTTATTGAATGCTGAAGGGATTAGGAATGTTTGTGATATCCAGCAGTACCTGAGATATATTAGTACTGTATTAATATAATACTTTTAATCTGTATTTGCAATATATTCACACAAATCATAGTTTACATTACATTATATGAAAAACTAATTTCAATATTCAATATAAAAATATATTAAATATTTAACTGAACTATTGATATATAAATAATATAGTTGTTGTTAATTACTCACGTGTTTATCATAGAGGCTGAGATTGTTTCTGTCTCAATTAAACAGTCAATTGGTTGACCAACTGTTTGAAAATTTAAAGTTTCTTTATTAATAATTGACAAATAATTGACATTGATTAATTTATTTCATTTGTATTATATTCGATATAATTAAACTTAAGTCTTGATATTTTTGATGTTATTAGTATTAAGTAAACCCCAATATACAGGTACAATCTACTTTTAAAAATTTGAGTTTTGACAAACCGTATTGTCGGGCAGTTATTACAACCGAGAATGCAATCAAAATAATTGAAGTCAAGAGCCAATGGAGTCTAAAGACTGCGTTATCGATGTGTACTGATCTCCGCTTCACAATTCGCTTCAAACCAGTGAACAGATCCAACATTTTGGCACTAATTATACAATTAATTCAAATTTAATAACTTTAACACAAAAACAAACTTTCATTTGATTTGTAATAAAATCGTAAATAACTTTTGAATATTTCCAAAACTGTTGTAATTTTTCTCTCTTTCTATATATAAATATAAATTGTATTTAATATAATGTTTTTTTCACTAAAATATTGTCAATTCATTATAATATCCACTAAAAAAGTTTATCAAATCACTGCACTAATAACCGGTCCATCAGTTATAACCTACTGATAGCACAACAAATTGTTAAATAATACTATATTTGAGATATTTATCAATAAATATCATAATATGACTTCACTTTCGACAAATTAATTGTTTAAACGCTAGTGAGAGACCGGAAGAGCTTAAGAACACATGAAATTGAAATGTTTGTATAAAATATGTTTTTTAATGCAATAAATATAAAAATATTTTGTGACAAATTTGGGTGTGATTTGTACAAAAGGTTTCACACCTTTTCAGCTTTTATTATAGGTTTTCAGTTAATATAAGTAATTAGATCTGAATTAATACCTGTTTTTCAATTATGTCGTAATTATGTCGTTCAAACAAATAATAAAATTTTGTCAATATTTTCGCAATTCATTTGATTTTTTTAGTTTTAGTCAATCCCTGATAGCCTTGGAATCGAGTCATCATTAGTCCGAATGTTTGCATATTCTTCAGTGTTATCTGGTTTTCACCTGAATATCGTCACATGTACTGTAGTTAACCATTGATTTAACTCTTAATGTCATTTAAACTAAATTTTGGTTTAGCAGTGAATTATTGCATTTTAGTTAAACTAATAAATATTCAATACAGCAATACTTACTTTCAGTGAGTGTTTCAAATAATTGATGAAAACTTTATAAGCAAGGTCCACAACTTTTTCAAATATATTATTCAATAAAATGAATAAATTATATTCAAATTCAGTTAAATTTTAATTGAATTCGAGTTCAAAAACATTTTCAAATGTATTATAAGTTAACTTATATAGAGATCAATGAACGGTTGGTTGCAAAACAAATTTCACTTTTTAGTAGGGATATCCATAGGGGGGGGGGAGAGTTATAAAAAAGTACCCGTTGGGTTTGAAAAATTTTAAATGATGTAAGAATAAAAGAGTAAGCTCATCACCTTTTCAGAAAATTTGTGGGAAATATTAATAATGTACTCAAATAATAACATTTACAGAAATCATTATATAATCACATACTTTGTATTATAATTTATGATTTTATATCAAATTTGAATCAATACAGTATATAACTAAACATTAAAATTTGAATTAATATTTGTGGTTATAATTAGATTCTATAAGAATCGGGGGTTAAAAAGTATTAAATGCTTTATATGTAATTTGACAAAATTTAATCTTGGATAACTTTTTAAATACAAATTATAATCTTTTGAAATTCATTACACTATGACATCACATTATGATAACTCAATACTTAACATTAAAAGTTAATATTTATAAGTGATATTATCTATTGATCTCAAATAATAGTATCAAAAATAGTGATTGAAAGCGATGTTTAAAAATATCTATATTTCAGAAATATATTCCCAAAACTGATCACATTATCTGCCTCTTTACTATCCCCCCCCCTTACAAAATGTTCGTGGACATGACTGCTTGAAATTTTCTTAAAATAACTTAATATTGTTTTTAAACAATTTTTTCAAATTGTGATAACATATGAAAATAATTAAAATATATTTACAATTATGTAAAGATTTTCTTTCAAAACAAAACAATTATTTAATTTCACATTAAAGACGAATATATTTTGATTTTAAACTTAAAAAATAATTAATAAATATAAGATATTAATAGTATTAAAATTCATTCTCCAAACCCTTACCCCTCCAAACCCTTACCCCTCCAAACCCTTACCGTTTCTTAATTCCTTAAAGATTTGATAAGAAAATTGATTAATTGATTGAATAAATACTTTTGAAATAAAAAATTGTGCTGTGCTGTGTGGGGTGGGAGGGGGTGTTTCGTTAGTGTTGCCTGATAGCACTTAATCCCAATAACTTTCGATATATTTAATTAATATCAATATCATGTCATCAGATATTTGTTGATCTGTTTCTCAGTGATTGAAAGTAACTTGTTAATTTCAAAGTGTTATTATATATAAAATAAATAAATAAGTGTTTTATTAATGAATTGTTTTTAATATATTGTATATAAAAGTTATAAAAAGACAAGAAATACAAAAATCTTATAAAAATTATTGCTTTAATATAAAGATTAAATTTATAAAAATAAATCCACTCTTGAGTGCAATTAACTGTCAATTATTGTAAACCAATGTATAATTTGGTCTCATTTTTAATATAATTCGCAAAAAGAGATCAAAAACTGAAATCTCTTTAAATTAAGAGATATTTGGACTCAAAATAATACTAAAATAATACTAATATTAAAAAATACTATAAAATAAAAATACAAATGAAATCATAATATTAAAGGAAAGAAAGGAAAACTAAATTTAAATGAATTTTTGGCTCAAATGAGACATCAATTCAAGAAATTAGATATAAATGGAAATAATTGTAAATAAATTGAAACACTGTTTGAAATCGAAAGAAAACGAAACAATAAATCGATGTTTAAGTCAATTATTGATGAAATTTGAATGAATTGATAAAAATTACTAAAATTTAATAGAAATGGTATTCAAAGCCCATTCCCTGCCTTTCCCTCTAAGCGTCTATAGAGGTCTAATATTAAGTCTTTGAAGTTAAGTGGATCCAAATTCTTTGAAAGTAAGTCCAATACAAACCAATCACCGATTTGGCACTGATTGCAAACTGAATGCAAAGCGTCCCGATTGGTCAGACATCTGGACTGAGTGGCCAAATAGCGGACGCGGGGAACAAATATTGTAATAACTCTGTAGACGAGAGCAACGAAACTAATGATCGCCAAAAAGTAGAACCAAAACCATAAGAATATATAAATCTTTTCGTTCACTATATTTATCGGCAAAATACACATCGCGTCGTGTTTCTGGACGTCACCCGAAGACCCGTACCGATGGAAAGTACACTTTGTTAGTCGTGGAAACACTTTTATCTAAAATAATAAAAAACATAAACAACTATTGAATTGTTTGACTGCACTCACCATTGGGTCATATCTGACAGACCAGTCCCACTCTGAGAAGTTGATGACATCCCAGCCATAACTACTGAACTCTCCCCCTAAGAACCTGTCCATCAAAACCATCTGAAGGACAACATTGAGAAAATTGAGTGATTCTGTCATAACATAGATATTGAAGAGAAAGTTATGATTATTGATATTCTTATAGAGATATTCGACCAAAAGTGCTCTGTTATTGCACTTTACGTCTTCACTACAAATAGGGTAATCGAGACCAAGAATCAAATTCTTCATTCTTCCGGCTTCGGCTGCTTTCCATAGATAACGGGGAACGTAGAAGAGTAGGGCCTGAAAGAAGAGTACGAAACACACCCACTGGTAGTACGCGTGATATACTTTCTTCTCATTCGGGGTTGTTTTGTCAACTCCAGGGTAGGGAACCTCTTCTCCCACTCTCTTCTTCCAAGCATTCTCTATACTAAACGTCGTGTGAATCCAACAATAAGTGTCTGAAAGTAAGACAAACATTATTTAAAGACATTATATTATAGATGACTTCAAACCCAGAAGATTAGGCGGAATATCGTCTCTGGAGATGCAATCAATCGGATCTCCGAAGTATTGACGCGCTGTTCATGAAATGAAATGCATTTATGTTTGCATTAAAAACATTCACACAAAGACATGACATGACATACCGGTGACCATAAGACTACATCCAATGAGTATAACTACTGTCGCCTTATAGTGAAGTCTGAATATATTATTATCGATAACACAAGAACTCGGTTTCAAAAACTGTTTAAGACTTCCAAACAATTGAAACATTTTTCACAATTTCTTAAACAATAAAATATTAAATAAAATATTTTCAGTTTTTTGTTAACAATTTCAGACAAATATTTGTTTGGTGTCTAAGGTTAACAACTGAGGGCAATGAGGGTGTGGGTCACAGCTCAGCACTGGTAGCACTGGTATATGTGGCGCTCAGTCGTCTAAGCTAAGAGTCAGCACAGAGAGGCTGTTTGGCCAAGTAGTTGCCTGTCTTGTCTGTTGTGCCAAATGTAAGGCCAAAATATGAAAGCAGTCAACAATGATGTCTAACCAATCAAATGCAGTCTTTCGTTGCCTTTCGGGCAAACATTCACTGATAATCTCAACAAAGATCACTGCACTCGAGCACAGTTAGAGTTACCAACCCTTTCTTCAATGAAAATATAAATTAATCTAAAAATCATTTTTTATTCAAATTTTAGCAAATATTCAATATTTTCGGCAAAAAATAATTTCATTTATTTTATAAAATGTGTGAAAATATAAACATTTGAGAAAATCTATAAAAAGATCAATGAATTACAGATATTCCGACCAAATAAACCTTGGTTATTATTTTTATTGAAGCAATTATTCTATTAATTAGAATTTTTATTTAAATATAATTTATTAATAAATTAAGCTTGGACAATTATTATGCAATTTATTATTATTATACAGGTATTTGTATAAATTGGTAAATGCATACTCATATCCATACGCAAGATAGTTTATACGCAAATAGTTTTTAAACATAATTTTATATTATCAATATAATAGCAACACACTCTTGGTGATTTTATTAAATCGTAAAATACTTTACGAAATTAAATTTAAATAATTTTGTTTTTAAATAAACATTTATTTTCCAATTTTTATAACTTTTTTATCAATAAAATAAAAATATTTTGATTAAAAGATGAATAATATTTCCGTTTTTAAAACCATTTGTTAGACTCTAATGACTCTAAAACTCATTTCTCGGTTCCAATGAATTAACAAATGTTTTGTCACAAAACGTAATCTAAATTTAAAAATGAATAAAACTTTTAATATTTTATATATTTATTGATTGATATGATTCGTGTGATTCATAAGTAGCCATAAGTTTAACAAACATTTTTATTGATACTATTTGTGATAGTTGCAACTTTAAAACATAAAACCCTGTTTTGATATTTTATATTGTATTGTACTTGATTACCTTGATGATTACCTTGATGATTACCTTGATTACACAATTGCCATAATTTTATAAATGAAACAATTATTTAATTATTGAATCATTTAATTGAAAAATAATTCAATAATTTAGTCATAAATACGAGAACTTTCTAAATGTCTTAAAACATATTTTGAATTGTTTTCATGTTTTATATATATTTTTAAAATATTTATTTAACAATATTTTATAAAAAACGATATAAACTAAAGATTTTGTTAATCATTGATCACAATATACGTTGCATTGTATATAATGATTATATAATGCACTCATTTGTAGCAAAAATTCATTTTAATTGAAAACATTTTGTCAATAATTAATTGATTCGTTGTTTTATATTTAGTTCATATGTTTTGCTATAAAAATATAGTGATTATGCAATAAATTATATGTATTTTCATATAAACTTAATTAAAAATTATTGCTTTAAATGTAAATATTGAATAAAATATAAGAAAATAAGGCTTTTTTGGGATTATTTATATATTCTTTGATTAAAATATCGAAATAATGTTATAATAAACAAAAATAGACAAAAAATAGACAAATATTAATAAAATATAAAATTTAATTCAAATGTAATGTATTTTATGCTATCATTGGTTCAAACCTTTGGAAGAATTACAAAAGAGATCAAAGAATATATAAACAGAAGAATAGAATCAATGCTTAAATAATAATAATAATAATTAATTGAAACATAATTTTCAATCAATTTCTATATAAAGCGAAAAATTTGGCGAATTATAGGTAAAGTTCGGAAAACTAAGACAGGTTGGCCTGCAATGCAAGAATGCCCTCCACTTTGATGGCAGTGACTGTTGTGTACAAATATGTAATGTTAACCAAAGTATTACTTATTATAAATATCGCATACAATAAGTATTGTTCCCATAATTCAACACATTTTGATAAAAAATAAATCAATTTTTATAAAAAAAATAAATTTTGAAATTAAATATTATTCAAAATTTCTGTTTCACAAACTGTCGGCTCCTTTGCCTTCCAATCGCTTATAGTAATCAATAATTAAGTCTTTGAAGTTGAGTGGATCCAAATTCTTGGACAATAAGTCCAATACAAACCAATCACCGATTTTACTCTGATTTACAACAGATGTCAACGCATCCCTATTTGCGATCCGACAGCGCGATTGGGTGGCCAATACTCTAACCCTGGGCACCACTATAGTAATCGCTCGATAAGCCAGTGCTATGACACTAATAAGAGCCATAAAGTAGAACCAAAACCATAAGAATATATAAATCTTTTCGTTCACTATATTTATCGGCAAAATACACATCGCGTCGTGTTTCTGGACGTCACCCGAAGACCCGTACCGATGGAAAGTACACTTTGTTAGTCGTGGAAACACTTTTATCTAAAATAATAAAAAACATAAACAACTATTGAATTGTTTGACTGCACTCACCATTGGGTCATATCTGACAGACCAGTCCCACTCTGAGAAGTTGATGACATCCCAGCCATAACTACTGAACTCTCCCCCTAAGAACCTGTCCATCAAAACCATCTGAAGGACAACATTGAGAAAATTGAGTGATTCTGTCATAACATAGATATTGAAGAGAAAGTTATGATTATTGATATTCTTATAGAGATATTCGACCAAAAGTGCTCTGTTATTGCACTTTACGTCTTCACTACAAATAGGGTAATCGAGACCAAGAATCAAATTCTTCATTCTTCCGGCTTCGGCTGCTTTCCATAGATAACGGGGAACGTAGAAGAGTAGGGCCTGAAAGAAGAGTACGAAACACACCCACTGGTAGTACGCGTGATATACTTTCTTCTCATTCGGGGTTGTTTTGTCAACTCCAGGGTAGGGAACCTCTTCTCCCACTCTCTTCTTCCAAGCATTCTCTATACTAAACGTCGTGTGAATCCAACAATAAGTGTCTGAAAAAACAATTTAATGTTAAATGAAATCAAAAACAAATTTAAACGAAAGATATTTAATAATAATTTCAATCAAAAGAAAGAGTTTTCGACTTTTCTTATAAACTATTTTTCGGTTCATAAGAACCACTTCCAGAGCACTGGTCATACACAGGCCATACACACAGTGCACCGGAAATATCAAATGTAAGTCTCTTTCAATGGCTTAACAAATAGTTTTGAATTGAGTATCTTGGTTAATTAAATCAATTTCTTTGACTCATAATATATTATAGTTATCGTTGAGTGACCGGTGGTCAGTGGTCAGTGGCCTCAGGCCTGGCCTAACTGTATTACACTTACAATTGAAAGATAATTTAAAATATAATCACATTTTCATCAAAAATTGTGATTAAAGTTAATACTGTATTGAAAATACAAAATACTGTGGATTATATGATAGACCCATCACGTGGTTAAATATTTTGATCCTTTGAGGTTCAAACCCTGGACATTGAATAAAGGTGTTGTAATCAGGGCCATAAACAAAAATACTCTGCCCTTTTGAAAATATTTTCTTAATAGGCTATCAGTAATCAACTAGTACAAATATATCTATCGGGAATAGACCTAGTACTAACCAAGGTACTAACCAAGGCACTAACCAAGGCACTAACCAAGGCACTAACCAAGATACTGACCATGGTACTGACCAAGATACTCTATATATTTATCAAGAAATAAATATCTTTGGACTAAAAGTGTAATCATTTATAAACTATTGTGAAAATGATTGAATGAAAGCCAGACCCAGAAGTTTGCTGGGAATGTCGTCTTTGGAAATGCAATCGATTGGGTCTCCGAAGTATTGACGACCTGTTGTTCATAAGACAATCAATTAGTGGTAATATTGCATAAGTGGTGCTCATATATGACATACCCGTCACCATTAGACTGAATGCTATGAGTATGACAACAGTGGCTCTATAGTGGAGTCGGAATATATGATTGTCGATCACAACACTACTGGTCTTTATAAGGCTTTTCAGACTTCCGAAGAGCTGATCCATGGCTGCAGTCCTTTAAGCTGTCCTTTAAGGCACTCAATGAAACAAAACTTTCTATACTTTCAATCAATTTGTTATAAAGTTTGCCTAAAATACAACAATTTGTTAGACATTACTCGTAGTTATGGACAAAAGTAATCAACAATTTATTACTTAGTATTGAAATATTGAGGAATAGGTCGCACCGTCACCTAAAGTGCCAAACGGAGCACAGGTACCACTTGTTGGATCAGTGCCTTAACAAATGCGTAAGAATATGAATGATGTCCTATAAGTTCAACACTAATACTGGTATTGTGTAAACAGTTTGCATACAACTCACAACTCAATAGACTTGAGGCATAGCATAGGCACAGCACAGGCACAGCTCAGGCACTTCACTGAACTGAGATACGAGTATTAAATAGCCTTTTCCCTATTTGCCAACTGTTGCACTGGTGGTGGCTATGCTGTCTGTATCGGTGACCCCGCATATCAACACAACTGAAGCTATGATAATGACTCTAATATTAAATTATTAATACAGACTTCAGGGCCTTATCTATAGATTGTTGTCATTCACGACAACTTCTTAACGAGTATTACAAGTATTCCTGTATTAAATGTATTCCTGTTTTGCAAATAACGTTCAAATCATAAATCAAAACAACTCTTTCACTCATTTTTTATACATTTAATTCAATATATAATAAAATTTTATGTTAATTATTAAAATAAGATCACATTTAAGGAGGTCTTAATGTATTTTATCTAATATTATCTGAAATCATAAGTCATGAGGGTCGTTTAATAAGAAGGATCTCACTCAAAAAGCTTTAAAACCGAGAGAATCACAAAATGTTTGTAATTTTATACAAAGTTTTAAATCTTTTTAATTAAACTAAAATCAAGTTTAATGTTAAGACAATTCACAACTGAAACCTGATTTCATAATTTCAATACAATATTACTTAATATTTTGCACAACAACTTAGAAACGAGTTTTTATTTCAGACTTTGATTGTTTGGAAATATATTCTGCAATACATTTGAATATTTGATGTCCAAACAAATTGTAATGAAGAGAGCTGTCTCATTTATATAATATTATTTCTTTAATGATAATTAAATGACACTGATGGAAAGGTTTAGCAGTATACAGTATGAGTACCTGAGTTATCAATTAAATGATTACATACTGTATTCATTGTACTGTATATAATGATAACGGTTTTGTTCATTGATTTCGTGTTAACTTTAATTTAGTTCATAAATAATAAAAATATATCGTTATATATGAAAACATTTATTAAGTGATTGAATAAAATATAATAAAAACACTTCACATGAAAGTAAAGTTATTTCTAATCTATTGAATGAAATTATAGATAATTAAAGTAAAATCAAATAAAACGGAAAATACAATCAAACTATTCATAACTGTTTGAAATGGCCTTCAATTGTAAATTCAATTTATGAGAGTTATGTTGATATGAATTAATACTTAAAAATAAATTCATTTCAATGTCTAAAATATAAAATATATAAAACAACTTCAATACCAAACAAATACTAAATTAATCGAAACTAAACTAAACATGGTGAAGCAAGAAAACCACGATTTCAATGAGGAACAATTTTTATCTATATTTATTATCAGAAGTGATCAAGGGTAAAATTCTGGTCACATTCCCAAGATGGAAAGCCAATTGAGATATAGAAATATATTGTAACCTGGTATATTTTTAAATGTTATTTAGATTTCAAATGAAATAAAGGAAGAATTTGTAAAACTTGAAGACAATGTGAAATGAATGAGGAAAATGTTTTTATAAACAAGGAAATTTTGAAAATTTATTAAAAGAGGAAAAGGTTTATACAGTATAATATTACCTTGTACACACTGTGCAATGCGTACATATTTTAAAACATTTTATTTTGGGTTTTCTTAACAGAATATCTTAATATTTAAATGACGATAGTTATGACAATTGTTTGAATTGAACTAGTTAATATTTGATCACTTAATCTGTGTATGAAAACATTGTTGTTTGCGTGAATGAAACATCTCTTCTCCAGATTCTCCCAATTTTCCAGATTATCCAGATTATTGTATCAATTACATAACAAATGTCTATTAGTTATCAATTTTAAAGTTTTGACGGAATATACTGTTTCATACTTTACTAGTATTGTATTAAAGTAACGGTAAAATTGCAGGTTTAGTGTCTTAAGATGTTGTGATCATCTTAGTGATCATCTTAGTGACCATCTTAGTGACCATCCTATGTCCCATTGATCTCGAATTTCATTTCTTAAGACATCAAATGTTTTTGTGTATAAATATTAGTTTTCAAACATTTATGAAACGTTTAAATAAATTAAAATTATTTTTAAGAAAATTCAATTCTTTATTGAAATTAAGTGTTGTTTTCAATAGAGATATAAATCTAAAGAAAATATAAAAATGAAAATAACATCAAAATTCGTACAATTTTATGGCATTTGTTGATATTTGATATGCTTTACGATATATCGAGGGTTAATTTGGAATTACATTTGAAACTAATTTTTAGATCAATTAATTAAAACTAAATATTAATTAAAAATACATTCAATGATTTGGTCCCAAAACTCAACCACCAAATAAAGGACTAATATTTTATTGTAACAAAAATCAAATGTTTATGTAATATATAAAAATGTAAATAAATTTTATAATCTATTGTTTGATTGAAATAATTTATATATGAATTGTAAATACAATTAGAGTTAGAGTTAGATTAAGAGATCGTAATGCAAATCAATCGCATAATTAATTGTACACTTGTTTAGCAATAATTTTATCAATTATTTGCATACAATGTAAACGAGTTTTGTATTAAAATTAATTTTAATATTTTGTAGTGAATGAATATTTCTGTGTATTTAAAGCACTGATAGCTTAATGTGTATGTCTTTTAAATCAATATTTGTTTGGCACCTAAACAGCAATTATATAAACAAAATATTTGTTTCACATTAATTCGTCAAAAAGTGGTTTCAATGTTGAGTGCATTAACATTAAAATTATTGTAAAAATAAGTTATTCTTTGCATAACTTAATGGCAGTCACTGTGTGTTGTGATTCACATATTAGACAACACTTTATAACCTTTAAAACCATTATTTGATTGTTTGATAGAAAACTGATATAAATATTAAAATATTGTATAAAAATATTGAATATATTTTCGGTTTATGTGTTTATTAACTCTCAATTCACTCAGATTTGAGTCAAATTTGAAGAAGAAATCAATTCTTCGTTATTTTCTTTACATTAAATATAAATTCAAAAACTTTTGGATATAAAATATAATTTCAAAAAATTATAGAAAGGATTGGAATATAAAAGCAATTTTGATCCCATGTTATGCAAAAGTGATTAATATATTCAAACCTAACACCTAATAGCCACCACTAAGCTGTGGGCGCCAGCGCCTCCTTTTCACTATGTTTTAACAGATTCTTGCCTGAACCATCTTCTACTATCTCTTTTGAATACTCCTGCATCAGTTCCCGGTAGTGCTGGCCATCCATATTCTTGCACAGTAGGTAACTGTCGATAAAATAGTTAACAAAACGCTATGCAAACACTTAATACAAAATAGTCTTACAGTAGAAACCAGTCGCCAATCTTCGCGACGTCCATCACTATTCTCAGGTGATATCTATCTGTGAGTCTGGCCCTGGATCTCAGTGTGACATAACGTAAATGAGGAAAGAATATGATAACCAAACGATAGATTAAAATAATTCCCGAAATGATGGCCAGAAAGACGAACCAAAACCATAAGAATATATATATCTTTTCGTTCACTATATTGAGCGGTAATATACAGAGCGCGTCGTGTTTTTGGACGTCACCCGAAGACCCGTACCGATGGAAAGTACACTTTGTCATACGGGGAAAGACAGCGATCATAGGATCTACACGAGTCTCCTGATCCATCTCTGTGTACTTGAGTACATCCAGACCATAGGTGCTAAACGCACCGCCGAGGAAGGCATCGATTAAATACATCTGAATTATGACATTAATAAAGTTCATGACTTCACAGATCACAAAATAAAAGAAATATGAATTGTGGTAACGCATGTTCGCCTTCAGGTACTGCACCAGTAGATCAATCTGTTCCTTCTTGTCCTTGTCCTGCACTATAGGGCTGTTGAGGCCGAGCACAAGACTCCGAAGTCTCCCGCCTTCCCATAGTTTCCATAAATAGCGGGGAATATAAAACATAATCGACTGAAGAAAGAGTACAAAACAAACCCATTGATAGTACTTATGGTATACTCTCTTCTCTCCCGGAGTGTACTTATCAATACCCGGGTGCGCTACCTCTACCCCAACTTTCTTATTGAGTGCATCCGGAAGTGTGAACGTCGCGTGAATCCTATAGTGAAGTACAAAACCATTATTCAATGCAAACATACTTTCAATTGATTAATACATACCAACAATACGTGTCCAACAAATTGGTCGGAATGTCATCCCTTTTAAAAGCAATATAAGTTAATAACACTAAATGATAGCACAGGTAGTAGTCCTAACCTTTGGATGCAATCAATAGGGTCTCCGAAGTACTGGTTAGAGGTGACGAGGAGGGAAAAGGCGACCAGGAATATAACGGTCGCCTTATAGTGGAGTCGGAAGACATTGTTGTCGATACAAACGGAGTCTAATTTGATGAGTCGTCGAACGGATCCAAACAACTCAAAGACCATTTTGGCGAAGATTAGGTCAGTTTAAGGCTATTATCAAACAATTGTCTCTTATTTGTGTCCAAATCTATCGCATATTCACAACCAATTGAACCACTTTTCCGACGATTATATTATACTCTTCTTCTGTGGTTCAGTGGATGTGTCTTCAGGTATGGGTTAACACAATAACGCACTTTGTTTTTGCTATCAGTTATTGAAGTTATGGACAAACCATAGGAACTACACATAACTGCAGTCTCGACGACACTCCTCACCAGAACAGCCATTTCACCCCTTATTCCCCCCTATAATGAAGCAAACGATTGGTTTGTAAACTAAATAATTTTCCTCTCTATACATGTTCAGGGCTTTCAAAACCAACTGTGCTCTCAAACAATTCAGGTTTAACTTGACTTAAGGTTTGTCTCATTCCTTAAGCCATAAAAATAACTAAACTTTTAAACAAAAACTAGAAATACATCTCAAAATACAAATCATTTGTGAATTGATTACAAAATCACTAAATTTTATGCACTTTTAGATCGATTTACAAATACTTTATGTTTTGTAACCTTTTATTGTATAAAACTCTTAAATATTAATCAGAAATTAAACTGAAATCACATTTCTTAGTTACACTGAAGTTTCAAATACATAAAAACCCCTTAATTTTATAGTTTATTAATAATAATTTATTTTTAGAGGAAATTCACTGTTTTTTACAGATTTTTATTTAAACGTAAAGACTATTACAAATTGTGATGTAATGTCAAATCAATATTTCATTCAAAGTGTTAATTCATTTCCAACTAATTATGAGTAGTTTATTGTTTTTACCCAAAACTCCTATCCCTTCCTAATTGAAAAATTCACTCAACCCCCTCCATACATACACCAAGCTCATTTTATTTTTTCTAATTTACTAAAATAAATTGTACAATTAAAATCAAGTTCATGTATTATCAAATTATTATTAATTAAATTCAGTTAATTAAAATTGAATTAAAATATGACACTGAATATACTGAATATCATTATATCATTGGTTAGTAAAATTATATTTTAATTTATATACACAAAATACTTTAAAATATTTTTAAGGGAGGGGTGGGGAGAAAATGTTCCCAGAAACAATATCCACTCCTTTACACTTTTTGCATGAGGAATATAAGTTCTAGAGGGAATCGATATATATTTGCCTTGGTCATCTTCACTACATTGACTAACTTATCACACTTATACATGTATAGTTTTCTTAGTACTACTTAAACACCCCTTTATTTGACAATTGATTTGAAAACTTCTAAATTATCTCAAATAAGGTCTCAAAGTCTAATAATTGTGAAAATAATGACTAAATTTTAATAAATATTTATAATTTAATAAAAACAAAAAGTTTTGTTGATTTGATAAACGATTTAATATTGTATTGAATTCACTTTATATTCTTCACAATTAGAGCTGTCCTTCATTTAAATAAAACATTTTTTCAATAGTTTTGACACTTATTATAGCTTTAGTTATGAAAATTAATTTTAATTTCAAGGATATATAAATTGATTTATTAATTCATTTCAATCAATCAAAATCACATTTTTATATACTGGATCATTCATTCAATTATTAATAAATTTTGTAACAATAACTTTGAGTCAAAAACTATTAAAATTCAAAATAAAATTAATTTTAAACAATTTTTTGTTATCAATATTTAATTAAATGAAAAGCCATTCCCCGTATAATTGAATCAAATTAAACAATTGATAATTATTTTAAAGTATTTAACATTTTTTCAAATCACACAAAAACATACAATGAATAAAAATAACTCATTTAACAAATGACTTGATTTCCTTTGAATCGCCATTTGATTGCCATTAGATTTCAATTATTTGTTTGTTTTGTAATATTTGCTAAAATTATTAAATATTTATTTTCACTAAATATATGATTAATATTAATATTAATTTAAAGTTTAAACTTAATGTAAATTATTTATTCAATGAGTAATTCAAATATCATTTTAGCATTCATTTGATTGTAATAAAAAATACAAATAAATGTCTGAATTAGTGATTAATATTCAATATAATCGTAAAATTGGTTTTATTTTAGATTACTTTCAATTTTTATTTATCCTGAATTCAAAGATTAATTTTAATTTCAAATATGAGTAAAATTTAAGCAAAAGTTTATTTTTTAAATTAAGATTTTAAGTATTTTTATATTAAATTCATTCAAAAGTCATTTATTTTGACACAAATAATCCAATAATTTATAAGATTTGTTCAAAAATCATAAAAATGTTGAATTATTAAGTCTACAGTAGTTAAAGGATTAATAGATTTGCATAAATAAATCATTGACCCAGACTTAGGCTTAGACTTAGATCCAGGTTCTATTAGTTTTATACACCTTATTTAAAATTCCATTTTTCATAAACATTAAAAAATGACTGTAAAGTGGAAACCACTGTAAAACATGAAAATGTGTTATAATTTGTATAAAAATCGTTTCATCGATAATCAAATGACTTTTCGACACACTTTTTAAAAATTATTCTCTAAGTAACAAAAGTACTGGATCAAATAAAACATAACAAATGGGATGCCCTGGAATTTTACAGGGGATTATAGGGGAAATTTTCAAATTTTACTCCCTTCCTACCCCTGATTTAAACAGACATCTTGTAAAATTTCTATATTAAATATTTTGTTAAAGTATTTTCAATTAACTGATAAATCAAATGATGTTTTATTTTTATTTTAATCAATTGAATTACAAATCAATTAAAGTATTAATAATAAATAAAATTAAAACAAGTTTTACTAAAATTAAAAATAATCTCAAATCTAATGATTGAATACTCAATGAGTAGTGAATATCAATACACGAATCGCTTTCAATGAAAATATATATAAATTGAATGCAAAATGGAATTTGTTTTATCAATACTAGTCATGTAATGAACCACTGATTGTGTGTCTAAGCAATAGATATTATTAAGTATCTCATTGAGTGCTTCATTTAGTGCTTCATTGAGTGCCGATGCGTTGGATTCAATTATTCACCACCAAATATTAATGAACAAGCACAAAATATAAATGCGTTTTGCTATCATAGAACTCAAGGTTTAATCATATTGTTCAAAGTTTTACTCATATCTTGTTTTACTTAAAAAGATATGTCATTTAAGTTATTTTCATACTATTCAGTGATACCCAGGGAAGTGGTAAGTACCCCACCCAGGTGTTTTTATAACATTGTAGAATCTTGGGAAAGTGCGAAGAATAAGAATGAAATGAAAAGCAAAGAAATATACAATTTTTTTAACAAATAATAAAATATTACTCAACAAAAAACTCTTCAATTTGAACCCTGGGTATCATTGAATTCATTTGTATTCGTTTAATCATATCTAAAGCTAAATGAAAAGATTTGTTACCAAAAGAGGCCAAAAAAGAAATTGAGATAAGATTTGGTTAAATAAACAATAATTGAAAGCAATTGACAATAAATTATATTTCATTGAAAGACTGAACGTATTATTCAAATGTTGACATATTTTTCTATTTTATGCCTTCATTTCATTACAAAATCATTTCCTTTGAAAAGTATAAATATTAAACCTTTAGATATGCGTTCAATCAATCAGTGGTTAACTGCTTGATAACAAAATTAGTAATAAAAGTAATGATTAGTAAATGAATAAAACTTTTGTTATTTCAATATTAAAATGATTTAAAATAAACAAAAGATTTATATTTCAATATTATTTCAAATAATTTCATTTATTATAAAAGTATTTTTAATGCAATGAATGACAATCAAAGAATGCAAACCAAACATCAGGATAAGAAGTTAACACAGTAGCACAGGTAGATTTTTATTTAAAATTAGGTCTATGTGGTATTTCACATTTATTGAGAAATTAAACTTTAGTCTCGGATGAAGCATCAAACTCATCATAGTCCTTTGCTGGCAACTCATCTAATTGTTCACTCAGTTGTATTATAATATCCCTGTAATGCATTGTATCCAAGTTTTTACCAAGCTTTAATTAAAATTTATTAATATATTTTAACAAAATAAAAAAAAATAATTGAAAATTACCAAGTATAACAGAAACCAATCTCCATAACCACATCGGCTAAGGATTGTATCGAAATATTTTGGCGGAACTTTTGATTAAAAGTAAATTTAGTTATTATTTTGTATAACAATGCAATCAATACCCAAATGATGGAGTCTATGGAGTAAATAATATCGGCTCTGAGGGAAGGCTATAATAACTAATCGGTAGATAACCATAACACCTGAAGCCACGACCAGTACGTAAAGCCTATCCAATCATCAATTGAAATATAAATCAATTATTATATCTATTGAAAGCAATTCACAGATTACTGACCAAAACCATAGAATTATATAAACCTTTTCGTTGAGAATGTTTTGCGGAAGTAAACAGAGATTATCGAAACTAAAGGTTCGGAAACAAATCAAAACCATTTTTAATTTCATTTCATTGATTATAATTGACTCAAGATTTTCGCAATCAATTCATATTTTATGTTATGTTTTGTTTTGTTTTCAGATAATGAGTCAAAATTGGTGTAAAGGTTTGACAAAATATTTAATATTAATGACCAAAAAGTTATTTCATTACCGTTTGATATCACCTGAGGGTCCGTATTGTCTAAAAGTGCATTTTGTTAATTTAGGGAACACTCTGGCCATCGGGTTCTCAGATTCATTGGGATCTCTATCGATGTAATTCAAAACATTTATACCATATCTTGAAAACTCTCCGCCGAGAAACCAATTGATGAATATCTGTATGAATTGAAAATTATTAATATTTATGTGAATTACAGTTAAAATATAAAAAATACTTTCCATTTGTATTATAACATTAAAAAAGTTAATGACTTCACAAATAAAATAACGAAAAGCGTAGGCATTATGACGACCGCGGGTACTAATCAAATGAGCGACCAGGGTGTCACACTTAGTCTTCTTGCTCTCGGGTTTTAAAATAACTTTGTTCAAGTCATTAATCAAATGTTTTATCTTTTCTAAAATATTATAAATTTTTTAAAAATTTTTGATACAATAAAATAAATAAAACCTCTTTCCCATCCTTTCCATAGGAATCGTGTGACATAGAAGCACAGGGATTGTAAGAATAAAACCACAGAAACCTGTAATAGTATTGACAAATAAATTAATATCAAATACTGTATAATTTTTAATACAGTAGTAGTGTTTTCACTCAATCACTTGCCCATTGATAGTAGGAATGTTCAATAACTTCATCTTTTTCATGAAACTGTTCAACACCCGGGGCAGCTATCTCTTCGCCAATTACTTTAATAACAAAATATTAAAAAACGGAATAATTTTGTAAAACATGAAAACCTTTGAGCAGAGATTTTGGTAAAGTAAACGTTCCCTCAACCTATCAATCAGTTATGTTTAATAATAAGAAATTCAGGTGAGACTGACAAAACTCACCCAGCAGAAAGTTTCAAGTAGTTGATCCGGTACATCTGGTCCGGCGCCTCAATTCAAAACAATAAAACTATTTTTGTTGAAAAAAGTTTCAATAATTTTCATACCTTTTATGCACTTAATTGGTTTCCCAAACAATTGCTCCGCAGTTAACAAAACACTTCAAAAATAAATATAATTTATTAATTCATTAATTTTTGTCTAAACTTTAGATTCAAAAGAAAACATATAAAATGTGATAATGATATACAAAAGAATAGATTAAAAGAGGGGACAGACTATAGGTATGAAAAGTTTTATAACATTCCTTACCTTACAATCAAAAGAGTAATAAAAGTGAATCTATAGTGAAGTCTGAACACAAAGTCATCGATTTGTACGAAATTTATTTTCGCTGTAATTGTTTTCAATTAATAATTTTTATAAACCAAATGATAACAAGAAAATATGAAAACTCACTCAAATACTTGAGTCGATCCTATAGTATATGTGAAATAAATATTTTATAAATGTGTTTATTTAAATTGAATTAAATAAGCAAGGAACAATACTGACCACGGGCACCAGTTTCACTAAACTCGACATATCTTTCTATCCTTCTCTTGGGTTTCAAACAAATCAATCAAAACTTATTTTAATTTCTATTCCTATCTATAAATTAATTTTTATTAACGACTAAAACATTACAACACTTCTAATGAAGACGAGAATAACTTCACATGAATTTTGGTTGGCTTTCAAAGAGTGGAGACTTTGATGATAATGTTGTCAACGACTTAGTGATAACAATTGTGATAACAATTTATAAATGAATTCCTCATTACTAGACATTAAATTCAATTTACTTTTAATACAAGTTTTACTTTTCATTCAATTTTAAAATAAGTTTTAATAAATTATAAATTCATTAAAACTATTGAAATATAATATCATTTCAAAACATTTTAATTTAAATAAGACTTAAATTACAAAATAATTTTTAATCAAATGCTTTGTTATTACAATTCAGTCGACAGGAAAGGGATTGAAATGACATTCAAATATGATTTATGTGTTTAATTTAATTAATATCTGAAATGAAACACAAATTTTAGGCATAATTAGAGAAAATATTTTCAATTCTTAAATGATTTCAATATATAATAAAAATTTATAAAAAATTTGAATTTAAATTTTCATCAAATAAATGGTTGTCTTCTTTCTCATTGGTATGAGAATCAGGTGTTGTGTAAAGGCTTTGACAAAAGACAATATCTCTTCGGATGGCATTGGAGGCCAACTCTATCTTAGCTTCCAAATCATGATTTCCCATCAATTTGGCCGCTATTTTGACAAACTTTAAGAGTTCTTCTAATCTCTGGATATATCGGACAACTATTCCCTCCTGAAGATCACACAGCGATAGCACTTCAACGAAAGACTGGTAGACAAACATAAGACAATTAAAACATTGAAAAACAATATTGAATTTCAAATTAGATTACTTTTCCATTCGCCCATTCATAGACAAGGTGAACTAGCTCAAACTTGAGAACATCTGGATCTAATGGAATCTCAACTCCGCAGTCCTTTTCAATGTATGAAATATTTTGAGCCGTTTCTCGTAATTTCGTTATTTTCTGTTAATATAATTACAAAAACACATTATTTTTGAATCAAAATCTATTTAACTATGAATTGATTACAGAGTGAAGTGTTTCTGAGAATTTAGAGATGTTTTCAATCGTATCCTCATTTGACTTCTGCTGACAAACAAAACAGGAGAGAAGGGCTGCTATTTCTGATGGACTCAGATCTCCGATTATGTTATTCATTAACATTTCAGTTATGATTAACTCGTGTTCAGACATAAGACAAACGACCCGTCCTTTTAGATTCAACACTAAGTGTTCATTCAAATAATCAAAAGTTTGTAAAACCTTTATTCGGGAGTAATATTCGGGTAAAAACTGAAGACTTTGTGGGGAAAGACTGAATTCAATCATTTTCTTCTTCTGAATCACATTAAACCTGTCTTTCATTTGATTAACACTTTTAACAAATTCTTTGCATTTAATGCATTCAAAAGACAACAGATTTTGTCTTAAATTTAAAAATTTATCGCAATTTTCAACAAAATCTATTTGTTTTGTGATATTTTTTGGATCAAAACTGCTTTCAGTTTCTAAAATCCTATAATTGTTTTGCAAATCCAATTCATTTAGTCTTTGGACGGCATTAATGGTCTCGTCTTTGATTCGGTGTTTATTCTTCTGATTCTCATTTTCGTCAATAATTTTCTTCGAATCAAATGATTTTGTTTTCAACTCTTTGTTAAGAATCTTATGAATCAAATAGTAATCAATATTTTGATACTTAAACCCATTATTAGTGGTCAACGAAAGGACAGTTAAGTTATCTTTGTTTACCCTTAATATCAGCCCACTTTGGAAAGGGTTCTCTTCGTCGGCAAAGGCAATAATACGTCCGACTTTTATCTGCCGATTACCGGCCCATAAATTGGAGGCTTTTGAACATTCAATGTATTGTTTAAAACACTCATAAAACTCTTCAATGTCTGGACAGTCATTACAATCCGGTGCCGGAAATGATTGAATACTTGCTTCCAATTCTTGCAATTGTTTTGTCGCTTCAAATGATTGTTTAAGTCGTTTGTGTTCACCGAAAGATCGCTCCAAAAAGTTTTCGACATCTTTTTGGTCTGTTTTCGATGTCTTATGAAAATTACAAATCATATGATAAGTGATTCTGAATTGAGAAACAAACTGTTGGGGCGACCCCTGCATCATAGCGCACAGGCGGGGTGAGTCGGGGACGTCGTATTTGCAAAGTATAATAACAGTTCCAGTTTTGTCTTTACCTCTACGACCCGCCCGACCGGCCATTTGTATATACTCTGAAGGTTTCAAATCTCTCCAACTGTTTCCGTCATGTTTTTCAATTGAATCAAATATAACAGTGCGCGCCGGCATATTCACACCCATTGCAAAGGTTTCCGTCGCCACCAACACTTTGACAAATCCCTCAGAGAATAGGATTTCAGTGATTTCTTTGAGTATCGGAAGAATACCCGAGTGATGGACTCCTAAACCCCTTTTAAGCATTTCAACGGTTCTTACAATTTGTGGTAACTTTTTGTCACAATCTTTGAGTTGTGTTAAGTGTTTGGTAACGAATCGATGGATATAAGACTCTTCTGTTTTTGTGGTCCATTTGAAGGACTCTTCACTTATGGCCATAAGATTCTGAAGATTAGAATCACATCTATTCCGAGAAAGAGTGAAACAAATGGCCGGAAGTTTCTCTTTTTCGGCCAAATGTCGGATAAGATTGAGATATATATTGCGTTCCGTTTGCGGACATCTCTTAATATACCCGAACTTTGATTTTCGATATTTCATAAATTCTTCCGCTTTTTTATAGTTGTCGTCCAAAAACTTGGATTCGCTGTCAACAATCAAATACCTCTCGTGTTTAGACTTTGCATCCCTTCCCACATATAGATAGTGTTGCAAAGGAACGGGTCTTTTAGACGTGGAGATGACAAAAGTCTTCTTCTTGCGGGCTCTTCCCAACCAATCGGCAAACTGGACGACATTAGGAAC
Source organism: Pantelozetes paolii (assembly GCA_034687845.1). NCBI lineage: Eukaryota > Metazoa > Arthropoda > Arachnida > Sarcoptiformes > Oribellidae > Pantelozetes > Pantelozetes paolii. Next base: position 35,814 of record JAQGAT010000248.1, read on the forward strand.
CGTTGCGCTCAACAAAACTAAATTGCATTTTTCGGGCAACAGAATGAACACCTCTTCCCACACGTGACCTCTTTCGGGATCATTTACGTAATGACATTCATCGAAGACAACCCATTCTAAGTCATCGATCACTTCAGAGCTGTTGTACAACATTTGCAAAAGTATTTCTGTAGTCATTACCAGACATTTAGACTCAGGATCTATCTGTACGTCACCTATGGATCAAATGAAGACAATAAACACAATTGTATTGATATCTTAAGACAAACACCTGTTAGAAGACCCACGGAATTGAACTCATTCTTGAAATCCCTATACTTTTGATTAGACAGTGCTTTGATGGGAGACGTGTAGATGACCCGAGACATTGACCGAAAGGCCATTGCGATAGCATAGTCGGCCACAACAGTCTTACCGGCACTGGTATGTGCGGACACCAACACATTTGAATGCCTTTCCAAATGAATGATTGCTTGCATTTGAAATGAATCCAATTTGAAGTCAAACTCTTTCGCCGGAAATACCACTTCTTTGGCAAACATGTCATCCATTGCTTGGTTTGGATCCAAGACTTCCGCATATTCTGTGCTCTTCTTCAACATATTTGAAGACATTTTTGTCACGATTTCAGTGAAGTATTAAAATTTAAATAATTATTCAAACAATACGTGAATTAAAGTCATTGTTAGACAACTGTTAGACAACTGTTGGACAACCGATCAAAACAAACACACATTCAGTGACCGAGTCTTTGGATGCCATCACTCATGCAGTACATCGTGTGCTCCCTCTGGAGGTCACTCAACAGTCATCAATGGTTTGCCATTAGATGTCCTTCACATCAATGCCATTGCAATCACTGTATCATTGGATCAGTTGTTGTGAAAACAATTCAAATGTTTATTAATTGTAAAAAAGTTTTGAAATTAAATTCAAAACAGATTTTGAAAACAATTATTAAAAGAGATTTGAATCCAAGAAATGAAGAAATCTTTTCAAAGGGAAGTGTTTTTTGGTTGAAATCAAACGATATATTCATTAATCTTTCGGTCGAGGAATGGATTTACAGAAACATTGAGTTCAGAGATAATAAGACAATACTTTTGTTTTGGACTAACAGTCCATCGATTGTCATCGGAAGACATCAGAACCCATGGCGTGAATGCCATTTGGATCGGTGTTCAGCACAGGACGTCTGTATTGTCCGCCGAAACAGTGGCGGCGGAACTGTTTATCACGATTTCTGTAATCTTAACATAAGTTTCTTAAGTCATAAAACACTTTACAATCGTTTCAACAATTTATTTGTTATTAAAAATGTTTTGAAAAATAAATTTAATATAAACTCAAAGATCACTGAAAGAGAGGATTTGGTTTTGACTGATAGTGGACACAAGATATCGGGCACTGCCAGCAAAGTGGGCGCTCATAACTGTTACCATCACTTGACCTTGCTCATCAATGTTAACATGGATCATATGAAACAATTTATTCGCAAACAATCGGTCAGTAATTGTCATTAAATTTAATTTAAACTCAAATCCAATCCTTTTTCAGGCATTAATCAAAAGTAAGGCCACAGAGAGTGTCCGCTCAAAGACAGCAAACCTCAGGGATGTTAACAATAATATTCAAATCCAAGACGTCGTCGAAGAGATTGCCATTGAATTCAATAAAACTCAAGTAATTTAAAATTGATTTTATACTGTACTGTATATAAGAGTTCATAACCTTTGGTTCACTCAGGGAAAGGAAAGTATGATTTGGTTGGGTTTGTAAAGTCTTTGTATACACTCTGGAGGGAAGGGAGATATCAATATATTCCGTATAATTTAGTTATGAATATATTTTTGTTTATTTTATGGTTTGTTTTTCAAAAAACTTAAATTCATAGTAAAAACACTAACTTTTTCTTCATTTGTCTCTCACCTGAGTAAGGGTTATGAACAGAGTTGCCATAACAGGGTTATGATTCATAACTTATGAATAAAGTCTTCTTTATGATGACAACTATTACTCCCTGATATGACAGTACCCCTGGTTATCCCTTATTTATATAAATTTCAATAAACTATAACTGAATTGTTTTGAACTGTTGTGCAAAGAGAGCCGATTCTGTGAATCCGAGCACCGGATATATTGAAGTGGTTTGCGATGAAAGCATTTTTCCCGGAATTAAAGAAATCGAAAACACATTTAGAAGTTGGGAATGGGTTTACGGAAAGACCCCACGATTTACAGTAAGTAACAGCTATTGGTGGACAGGTATTCAATTCCACGTTGAAATCCAAGTGTTTCACGGATTGATTGAAAATTTAAATTTAAGTGAATTTAAAACAAATATTGATTTAATTGGCGTTCAGTTCACAAAACACTGTGTTTTGAGTAAATTAAATGAATTTTTATTGGAAACAAGAGTTAACTCTAATTTTGAAGTGTTTTTGAGTCAATGTATTATTGATTGCATCGAAAGTACACTTAATTAACCCTTTATTTTGAATAAAACAGAAAATGCTTTGAATTTCTGACAAAACATTTAGTATTTATTTATTCTCAAGAAATTTAACACAAAATTACAATTAATTAAATATTTTTTTGATTTGTTTTGTGATTATTTTGATTTCAATATTCAATATAATTATATAAAATCTTTCATTCATTTAATGATATGTTAATCACAATTAATATTAATAATTGATTTGTTGACTAAAAAATTGTTTAAATTATTGGATATTGTATTTAATATTGTATTCATTCGTTCAATAAATTTATATTTTTGGCAAAACTAACGAAAATCTAATTTTCAGTGCATATGAGGGCTTGGATTGCAGTCTGAACTCAATTATTGACCACTTTTTGCAAACAATATATTTTGTTGTTTTATAATATAAATACAATTTTCAGTTCATTTTTATCATAAATTGAAAAGATATGAAAATTTAAACTAATTTTTGAGAAAATTTGAAAATATTTATGTATTTATTGGAAAATAATAGTATTTTGTATAAAATCTAATTCAGAAATAAAATCAATTAATGGCTTCTCATATGTGAGGGAATGGTATTAAAAATGATAGATTAGGTCAAGAGAAACATCAAAATGTGATATTAGTTATCAATTATTGAACTCATAATTAATGATATGTTGTTTGAGATATCGATTGAATTATATTTTTGTTGAAATCATTATTCGCTTAATAATCGTCTAAAATATCTATAAATCTGTCTGCACTGCACTGTAAGCACCCTAAGCACAGTTAGCACATCTAGCCCTCTATATGGTATGACCTATAATACCGAATATACAGAAAATTAAACTAATTTTTACAATAATTTTGAAAAATGAAATCTCACTTCAAATAAGCCGTTGATTAGTAAACAAATGAAATGAAGACGTGTTTCAAATCAGGTGTTGACTAATGATAGACATCGTTCTTAAGAGAGTACATATCGATCAGTATTTCCTGTAAAAGATTGGTTGCGCTATTGATTTTAGTGATAATATTGTCTACGTCTGGCTCTGAGTGCGAACTATTGTCTCCCATCTCTTCGCACATCTCTTCCTCTAAATCATCACTTTTAAGGCTTTGGTCATTCATTTTCAAACAACGATTAACATTTAATTTAGAGGCACGACCTTTACGTCTCTGTGCTCTTGACTGCTGTTGTTCTATACAGACATCCTGTGCTGATGACACGGGTGTCGGCATTTTGGCATTTGCGTTGAGTTGGCTATCATTCGGATGAAGTATTTGTGGTAAAAGTGGCGATCGATTCAACCGTTGGGTTAGTATTGAAATCTTTGGTTCGAAGGGTTGAGTCAATGGGGAACTGGTTTTAGCACTACTCAGGTCTAAAGGCTTAGTCTCTGAACTAATCGATTGCTTAGAGTTTGATTCGGACTTAGATTTGTCTAATGACTCAAACCTATCGGTAGGACTGCTTCGGGATCGGGGAAGGAGTAAGAGCTCCATATCATTACCGATCGGTTTGATTGGCGCCGATTCTGGACGACTGTTGACGCCATCATTAGCCACGAGTTGTGGCGATAAATGAAAGTTTTGTTCATTTGTGTTGGAATCGGGAGTGGAGTTCAACTCGAGTGCGAAAGAGTGTTCGGGTTTCACAAATGAATGAATTCCTAAAATGGTGTTCATTAAGGACGGGTTGACAGCCATTTGTTCCAACAAACGTCTTGAGTCGGGTGACTGTCTGGCAGTCAATTCACCGATTATTGCATTTTGATGGACCAGTTCTGCGCTGGCATTGAGTCCATAGATTCGACAAAACTCTTGATTATCGGCGCCGACATGTAATATGAGGTGTTTGGCCAACATTTCATGGGTTTCTGTTGCAAAATCACATAAATTACACCTAAGTTTGTGATGTGAAGGCGATTGGGATTGGGATTTAGGGTTAGAGTTATAAGAGAGATGAGAATCCGAAGACTTATTGCCAAAACTGGAATCAAAGAGAGTGGAAGGGATTGGATTCAATTGCATGCCTAATGAGGAAGGCATTGGTTGAGCGCCTAAGAGTCCACTGTGAATGAGTCCAGGGTTTGGTGGATACATAAAAGGCAGACCCATTGGCATAGGCATTGATGTCGGAATCAATGGAGGAATAGTCGATGAATTCATTATATTCGGGGACAAAGAGGATGGCATTCCTGGCGTCTGAGGCAGTGATGAATCAATTTGTTGTGACTTTTCATTATTTTTTTGGTTTTTAGCTTTTTTAGGTCGCGGACCCCGTCGGGTGCCGTAAACATCAATGACTGGATAGGGATTGGGAGTTCCATCCAAATTAAGCACAGTTGCGGGTTTGTGCTGGTATTTGCGGAGATGGAGTTTAAGGCTATGGCAGTACTTCGTGGCATAACTACAATCAGCGCAACGGTATTGATATATATTTGAATGTGATTTCATATGACTGTTAAGCATTGACTTATTAACGCAACTATAGTTACATTTCCCGCACTTAAAGGGTTTGGACCCGAAATGGTTGCGCAAATGGTATTCCAAGTGATGTTTGTACTCGGTAACAAAATTACATTTGGGACAGGTAAGCAATTTCTCAGACTTTATGTGCTCTTTTGAATGATCCCAAAACTCCTGCTTACAAGTGGCCACAAACTGGCACTGTTTGCACTTGTATTTCCTTGACTTTCCATTACCTCCACTCCCATTAACACTGGCATCGGTGGCATCCATGCTATCATCGCCGTCGTGAACATTATTCTCTTTGAGCACCCGATTACCGGCCCAACTGTCTGGAGGAATGTCTGAATGAAAGTCTCGGACATGTCTTTTAAGTCGGCCTTCAGTTCTTGACGTGTAGTCACAAAACGGACATTTGTGGTCAAAATGTGTATTCATATGAGCGTTGAACTGACACTTAGATGTGCCTGAATAGGAGCACAGGTGGCATCTGTACAATTCACCCGTTATATCATTGTCCACATTGAATGGCGTACCCATCGATGGCATAGAATTGTTGCCAAACCCGAACACCGAATGATTTGCTGCATTGGTTGGGGAAAAGGCACTCAAATTCATACCTAAAACAGCGGATTGTCTTTCCAAAGCATTTTGAAGTTGGGCTAACGGGCCTATAGGCGAGTGCTCACCAATGCTCTGATCACTTCCCAAATCATCTTTATTTTTCTCATCTTTTATAACATTCCTCTCATTTGAATCATTGGACAAATAAGACGTCGCATACATAGCATCAGGTGATGGGAGTGAGTCATCGTCACCAATGCTTCCAACCATACTGTCCTCGTCTTCATCATCCAGTTCTTCATCTCTTGATTCATCGATACTATGGTTGAAAATCTGAGCATTTGTTGAATCACTTCTAATATTATTATTACTGTTATTGTTGTCATCATTAGAGCCAATGTTATCATTATTTCTATTACAGAAAGGACTTTGCAATTGTCTCCGGTGTTTATCATAATGAGAACCAAGATCATTTGCTTTTAAACTCAACTCAATCTCACTGTTGTTTTGAGTCATTATTTTATTAAAGTTTGTTTGACTTTTAATAAAGTCAATGGTGTTGTCTATGGGAGCAGTGGTGGCAAAGAGAGGCCAATTCGCTGTTGAATTCATTTTTGACAAATACTACTTCAAGTGCTGAAAACGATTGAACGAATGGATGGCAAAGATCTGGATATAGATATTGAAGAGAAAGTTAAGATGAGTTTTAACACGTGATGTCATTTAAAGGGGGTTTCAGTTAAAACATTGGTTTAATATAAACACAACAAAAAGAGAACTCATTTTTCTTAAGTTTTGTAAGTCTTGTGAAAATAACCAAAAAGTATATAAGAATATAAAGTAAAGCATAAGTTTAGCACAAAATCCAATGTAAACTAAGTTTTGTTAACCACATCTACGCCTACGAGTGCTATGTCTTTAGTGTACTATAAATTTCTTTGCAAATAATCAGTCGATAGAAAGAGTTTGGTTTTTAAAGCATTTTAAATCAGGCATTGATTGTACAAATACGACACATGCATATCGCACCTGTATGTTAGCTACCCATGTACTTCTGTATAACTAAACAAAACTCAAAATCCAACCGAAAGATGAATTTTGTTTGGAATAAAACCATTAAATAAAAGCCCAGCCGTTCCCCCACTGAGGGGAGAGAGTGAGAGAGTGAGAGAGTGAGAGAGTGAGAGAGAGAGAGAGAGAAAGAGAGAGAGAGAGAGAGAGAGAC
>JAQGAT010000249.1:0-42231 GCA_034687845.1 Pantelozetes paolii
ATTCGTGGTGCACTCTAAAAATGCGCCTGGTGCGCTCTAGGAGATATCCCTGTGCTTTTGAGGTGCTAGATCTAAACTAAAATTTATTTCAGTAATAATTACTGTGTTTTATTTATTAGAACACCATTAGAACATCATTATAACACCCTTGGTCATTCTTTCTTATAAATATGTTGAATATTTTGTATATAACTCTTCACTAACCCATTAATAACATAAAACAATAATAACTTGTTTTCGTCTTATATTATTCAATGTCTCTCTCAGTAGTTTCAAATCAAGATCACAGTGAATGTCAGCCAAATAAGGGGTAAAAGTGGGACAAATAAGGGGCAAGACTTTCATGAGTTTCAATACCGAATGCATTCTATTATATAATTAATTCTATGACTAGTTTTGAATATAATTTACATTTTTTATAAATTTTTAAAAACATTTAACAATTGTTTTAATACTCTTATGAAGTACTTATAAAAGGAAAGCATATTATCTGAGAATTTAAATACTCTTTCGTTCAATTGTGTTCACTGTTTGTATGTTTGAAGTAATGATTGGATAAATATATTACAAATTTTAGTCCATTAGATCCGTTTTATTCACATTTTTATTGAAGATTATATCTAAACGAAAAAATCATAACTGAAATCCAAACGTAAAGTCAAAAGAAATGAAAGAAAATGGGATTAAATGCTATTCAATGTTATGTAGACTTTAGTCAAAAGCTTTAATGTGATCATTAAATTAAGCTAAGATCTTATAGGACCTGTAACATATACCCCACCCACTTTCTATACCTTCCTTATATACTGTACCTATAGCCTATTCATGTTCACTAATTCTCCAAGCTGACATTTGATTAATACAGAATTTAAGATTATATAAGATTTACAGGAATAACAAATTTTACACAAAATATCATTGGTATGTATTGCTAAGTATTGCTAAGTAGGACTCATGTGCACAAATTAGTGCACAAATATCTGGGAATACATTTTTAAATTATATAAATATGTACTTTTTGTGTTCACCCATATGTTACTGATGTTTAGAAATAAATGAATCAAATATTAAAGTCATATATATTTTCAGTTATTGTTTGACTTAAAATCAATTTTTATCAAAAATAAAATTGCTTTTATTTCTGAAAAAATTAAATCCTCTTTCAAATCATATTTTTATCATTCTTCCGATGAATACACAGAATATTCGTATTGACATTGAAAACAATGAAATATTTAAGTAATTTATATAAAAACTAAAATTAAATATGAAATTGTATTTCATTTCAAAGATTTTTAGTAATATATTACAAAATATTTGTTAATTTATGTGAAATTTTCTTAAGACTTACACAACTGATTAAATCTTAAGTCTGATTCAAGAATTAGTTGTATTTATAAATTAAATATTTATTTTTGTGAGACATTGAAATAAGAAATTTAATAATTCACCAATGACAAATCAGATTTTATTAATCCGGGATTATTTCCTCTCTTTTTTCAAGTAATTATTGATTTTTCTAATCAGAAAAACAACTCAAGTATTTATGAAAAAATTAATATTCAGTATAACATGTTTTAATTTGCTTTTTGAGAAATGTCATTTTTTGAGTAAAGATTATCAAATAATATTGAGAACATTGATTAAATCAAATTTAACCATAATAAATTCATTTTTATCACAAAATGTGAACTAATTTTAAAGTTTTTGAACTAATTTTTAAATAGTTTTAACAAATCGTTTGATATTTGAATAACATTTCTCCGAATATTTATAATTAAATTATTTGAAAACAACTTATGATATAATTATAAATACATTTTGCAGACAATAGACAATAAAAAATAATTTCTTCATTTGAATCCAGAACCAATTATTAGTAAATGAATGAAATATTGAAAATCAATTGATTTTCTTAGAAGTGAAGGTAAAATGACAAACAATTTTGCAATGAATTAAAGGATGTATTGAATGACTTAACACAACTAAATGTCTGCTAATTCTCGTCTAATTATAGTTTATTTATTTATTTATTTATTTTTATTTTTACTTCACTTCAAAACATTTTATCAAACATTTTATCAAATTATTTGTTTTTAAGTAAAAAATCATTCATTTCTTTGAAAGCAATTAAAATAATTTTTCAAAGACTTATCAAATGCTAAACAATTAAAAGGAATAACTAATGCATTGATATATATCTATCTGTAAATCAATTCAATGCTAATAAAGAGATCACAAAATCAAGTATTTTCACTAATTTTGTCTATAATTTCAAAATCATTTAATTTAAGTGTACTTTTAGACCTTGTTTTCAGAGAACCTACACTTTAATCGATAACATTTCAAAAATCTCTTATTAAACCTCAGTTTAGTTGAAAATATTTGGTTATAATCTGTTATATCTGTCACAAAGTGCTCATTACGTCAATTGATTTAAATCTGTTTGTAATTCGCTATCGATTTAACTTTCAGTAACAAAATAAAAGGCAATTTTTAAAACGTTTTATTGAATTGTTATCAAAAACTTTTAGACCGAAAGAGATATGAATTCTATTTTTAATGTCAAACTTAATACTAAACTATACCCAACACTAACCAACACTACCTTGATCAGTTAATCATTTTTAAAGTACGCAATTAGTTTTATCAAAATAAGTAAATTAAACTCAAAACCAAAATCATTAAAAATCATTTGATTAGTCAATTGAGAGATGTGTTGGAAATGTATGTATTTGTGTCGTAAGAGTGATGTGATTGAGACGTCGATACACTTTAATACTGTGTATAACCTATAAACATATAAACAAACTGAACAAGGCAATTCACATGAAACCAGTGTTTCCTTTTAAATTCAAACATTTTTATGAACATTAAACTAAATAAAAACTTTTCACAAGAAATGTTTGTTTTTTATGCGAATTATTGTCAAATATTTTAAAACAAACTTTGAATGAAAAATAACAAAATATTCTCACAGTATATGGGATTTGTGTTGATATGCAGTTCATTGAAGAGAGAAAACTCAGTTTTGAATTGAAAATAAATAATTCATTCATTCAATCAATTCTTATATTCATTATTGAGATATAAATAATGCTTTGAATAAAATGTTCTCAAAATGCGATCATTGAGAGAGAAATTATCAATTAATTAACTTTTTTTTTGTTTTTTGATAAATTAAAATGAAATTGAGCATTTTGTGAATACTGTTTAAAATTCAATGTCAACCTCCTGTTTCCAGGTAATTGACCTTGGTACTTATTTACACAAAAAAAGAGTAATTCCTCTAAATTTATAAGTAATTTTATTTTGGGTTTTTTTGACTGAAATTGAATTTATTTGGAAATATATAACAAAAATAAACTTGATACATTTATTAAATGGCACCGGGGTGTTTTATTGATGAATTTGAATAAATAAATACGATTTTAAAAAATACTTTTGTCTTAACTTTGAATGAAATCAATAATTTATACAAAAATTTGTATTCAGTTTTGATTGTTATGTAATTCTCAACCGATTGTATGTCAGTTCAGATTAAAAACATCTTTCAATCGAAATATAGATTTGTTTCACAAAAATAGGAACAAAAATATTGTTTGATATATAAATATAGAGTATTTTTATTCAGAACTGATAACAACACTTGAATTTTCACTAAATCCTTGAGATATCTCTTGAATAGGACTCAAAGGTATTTTATTTGTGAGTTTGGTTTCGGCCAGAAATGATGGTCTCTTTGTTAATGAGACACAAAATGTCTTCAGTTGTGTGTCATTGAAATCCTCTAATGACTGTCTTCTCATCGGAAAGCCGTTGTCCTCGTCTTTGATGATAACGACCGGACAGAAGCTAAGAGGAGCAGAATTGCGTCGTTGGCTTCTGTACAGCATGTTTGAGGACAGACTGGATGTCGTGAGTAATGAGTTCCAGCCCTCTCTCAATGATGATTGAGATCTGAGAGAAAGTCTGCGATCAATCTCTATCGACGCCTGTTGTTCGTAGAGATACCTCTGTTTTAATCAAATTAATTGTTAATTAATTTTTTATTAAAACATTTTTATATAAAGTCAGAGAAACTGAAGATATTTTTGTTGATTAAGAAATAATTTGTTTTTATAATAAATTAGTAAAAAAAAACTCAAATCAAACATAAAATCATAAAATTTCTGGTTTTTAACCAAAACTTGAACTGAAATAACATTTGTATAAAACGATTGCAACTATTGAAACAAATTCCGTAAATATTTCTAATTTTTTTTCTGAATTAAATGTTTACGAAATCTATTGAAAGAAATCAAACATAATATCAATTAAATAATAATTTGTTGTAAAAACCAATAAATATTTGATTTTATTTTGTTTAAATAAAAAATTAATTGAATTCTTGTGTAAAAATAAATTATAATTCAATAACCGATTCAATGATTCAATGATTACAACAGACCTGTAAAAGTCGTTTAAAAGTCTTTCTCAAAGCCTTACTCTTCACTCCATAGACATATCCGTTAACAATGGGAGTGAATGAAAGGACAAGAGTTGCGGTTGAGGTCCAGTAGTCGTCCTGTGCTTTATTGGCAAACGTTTTGTAGGCATAAATCAGGTAATAAGGAATCGTTAGGAATATCAAAGACCCAACCAATTGAAAGATTGTTAGGAAAGCGTCCCGTCCTTTGTATTTGAGTAAAAAGTTTGGACTCGACTGACCGGACTGGTGGGTGATAGTGACCTGTGCTCGCATCGTTATCTCATAGATCGCTGAGACAATACGGTGACGATGATTGCGAGCAATAATAAGTATGTGTGCGTTACATATGATTATTATAAGTATGGGAACAATGAAAGCACTGAAATATGAAGTCATGTAATAAAATTCAAAACCTTTTTCTTCAATCTGTGAACACATTATAACACATCCGCTGTGACTAAACATGAATTTATATTTACAAAAGCCGAGGAACGGTGGAAATGCAAAGGCCATTAAACATATCCAAACCGATATTAGGATTATCGCAGTCTTTCTCACATTTATTAAACGAGAATAACTGAGGGGTTCAATGATTGCGATATACCTGTCCAGTATTAAACCACAAATGGTCCATATTATGCAAAGGGGTAATACTGTCCAAAGGGCCCCCTGACTGTTGCACACAAACTCATCTATGCTATCGATTTGAGGCACAACAGAAGAGTTGGTATCGAAAGCAGTAATATCTTGAATGTCTTGAAGTAGAGTCATAGGAGTGTTGGCTATGAGTATCAACAGACAGATCCCGGTGTCCGCCAAAGCCATGAACAGCAGAAGAATGTTATTAACCGTTAGTTTAGAACAAAGTAAGACAAACAGTATATAACCGTTGAATATAAGGCCAACAAAGGCTGCCATCGCTTCACAAATGACATTAAAGGTGTAAACTGTGTCTGAATTTGACATTTTTGAACCAAATTTTACTTTAAATTTTCAATTTTGAGGTTTATTTCAATTTTTCACAGATTAGTCGTTGAATTACAAGTTGTGCTCAACTGGTTGTCTGGTTATAAAGTCAGTCACTTATAGTACTTGTAGTGCTGTTAAGCTGACATCAGATTTGTATTTTTGAAGGAATGGTTGTTTTGATTGAAATGTTTCTCAATATATATATTTCTTTTGACAATAACTAAGTGAAAGAGCAGTTGTGATGATCTGATGATGGATTGAGTTGTTCTCATCACAACTCAGAGTCTCAAACAGACTCTACTCACGAGTAGAGTGAAGTCACTTCATATCAGACAGAACTGCCTGTGCTCTGTGTATGCGTATTACTGGCACTGAGATAGAGAACAGCACTAAAATAATGTAACTGTTGTTGAAGAGAGCCAACGAAAGCCTGAATACTTGGGTAAACGTGAAAGAGTTGCCGGTTTTGATTGAAATGATTCAAAACATTGCAAAAGAGGTCAAACTTATTGTTAAATTCACTGAAGAGAACACAACAGTTGTTGTGAGTTCTGGTCCAACACTCCTATACTCTTATTATTAGTTAAGTTATAATAACCGTAAGTTAAGCACTGATACCCTTAACGAAACTGATTGCAAGGATTCACACCATTGGCTGTGCACTGGTATTGCCATCATGTCTTAAATAACGGACATATTTTTCTTACGTGAAAAACAGATCTTTAAACACAAATGCAATACAATTAAAATACTTGTGACGATTGCACCAACACTTGACTGAGCGCTCAAATGAATATATGTCAGTGAAAGTGGCACTAAGTTTACGTTAAGGGGCTTTGCTTTGCTTTCTTTTACAGTGTTTTACATGTAAAAATAGCCCAGAGCTGTTCTCCCGTTCCCCCTTTCACTCAATTCTTTGATCACTAAATCAAAAGTGTTCGCAAACTCTTGTGTCTAATGAAGAAAAAAAACAAAACAAAAAACATTTAAAAAAATAATTTAAAAATTTATTTCACTTTACAAACGATTTTCATAAAAACATTTTCATTTCAATTCAATTCAATAAAAAAATTCACGAAAAATGAAAATATATTTAAAATTACTTTTTGAAAGAGTAATAAAACTTAAGGTTTAGGAAGTGATTAAGTAATAAAATTTTGTCAATAAAAGTATTCAAGAGTTTTGGTACACAAGTATTGAGTAAATCCTGAGAAACGGGTCATTTAATTATGTAAATCCGTCTCTGGATTATCGTGTTTGCAGTCTATTTGCTTTCATTCATCGATTGATTTGATATTTGCGTTAATATTTGTATAACACATGACATACAGTATACATGTTTAATGTATGTTTGAATCCAATGTCAGTCATCTGTTTCATTAACAATCGATTTAATATAGACTTAATTTAATGGAAAGGTATGTCAATTCTCAGGCACTCACAGCTCAGCGCCGGATAGGTATTGACAGATCGATTTTGGTCTACGTTAGTTGATGTCAAGGCCAATCATTAGACTACCTGCGCCTCAATGTGTCTCTTATATCATCTCTATTTCAAAATAATTCGTTCAATATATCATTTGATTTCAAAACACAACAGTTTTATCACAAATTATATTTCATTTTAGTTATTAAGCACTAAATCATCAAAGTTTAACTGCTTTTCCAGTTATTCATAACTTAATTGTAATAGAGGTTTGAAATCAATTTATTTAATGAGAATTTTGTCATAAATTTTATTCAATTTTTGACAATTCATAAAATAATTCAAAACTTTCTAAACAATAAAAAAATTGAATTTAAAAAAAAATCTGTTTTAAACTAAAGACTGAAATTCATGCTTAAATATCCATTGCTATACCCAAGTAGGGTAACCCAACCACCACATCCTTGTCCACAACAAAAATACAAACTTTATTTTTTATGATTAAATTTTTAAAATTACAAGAAATTGATTGAAAACATTGAAAAACATAATTGAAATGAAATATGAATTTAATATTAATTTTCATAACAAGTCTTGAATTACATGTCAAGGATTACAAAACTTTATTATTAAGTAATATATAAAATATATTTTAAATATATTTCTCACAAATTATTTCATTTTATTTCTGATTTAGTTTCAAATTAAAGGAAAAGAAATTATTTTCACTTTTTTTCATTTCAATTTCAAATCAGTGCCAAAAGTAGGCCATTGACTGAAATGACTGAAATGACTGACTCTTGAATCGGTTAAACGCAAACTAAATTCAGATCTCATTACAAAGTCTTGTGATTTAATTGTCATTTCAACAGATTTCCAAAATTTAATTATCGTTTGTGGTATCGATTAGTTATAAACAGTTCTTGGTCTCACTTACATTGTTTTTTAAAGAGAGTAAATGTAAAGAAAACAAGTTTTGATAATCAGTTGAAATGAAGAATTGATTTAAAAGAGGAAATTAGAGTTCAATCGCAATACTGGTCTCAAAATTAAATTAAATTAAATTTATTACACTTTTTATTCATTATCTAAATTGAGTGCAACTTTTATAATACCAAACAAACCTCTGATTAAATAATTAATTAATAAATTTATAAAATGGGAAATATATGTAAATATTGTATGACTTTGTTGTCGACATCAAAACTGAATTTCATTTATTTTTAGTTGATTTTAATTTCAGAAAATAATTTCCGTTTCATTTAACTTAAAAAAATTCAAAGATATTGCAAAATGTGAACAAAAACTCAATGAAAATATTTGATGCTTTCAATCAAATTATTTTTTGAATTGGATGTTCAATTCAGATCACATCGCTTAAGGGGCTGAATAACAAAGGGTTGAAATAACATTTATAAATTGCTAAACACATAAAGTGTACATAAAATATATTTATTATTTGAAAAGCTATTTCACGTTTTTATCACTTTTAGATTATATTTAACAATAATTTTGATAATCTCTGATCACAAGGATAACAACGATTGCCGTTAGATATCCCTGATATAACAAATTGTGATTCAATTGAAGACAAAAACAAAACAGTACTCAATATTATATTTAAGGATTAAATTAAAACAAAAATTTTGATAATTAACACAAAATGTCACTCAAATTGCATTTTTTTGAATAAATTATTTGACAATTAATTAATTTTATTTAAAATCTAATTAATTTTTGTCACAAAACAACTAACGTTTGATTTTTTTCTGAATTTTCATTTAAAAATAATTGCAATTAATTACAAATATAAATAAGATTTGAACGAAAAAACTAATAATGACTTCAATTTGCAATAAATATATCAAAACTATAATAAGATTTTTATAAAAATCAAAATCTAATGAATTCTTAAAACAAGTTCTGAGATATAGTTCCGTAAACTTTATGAGCAATGAAAGCACAGGATATACAGTGCTGTTGAGAAATGATTTATTGAACCGGAACACCTTGAACACTGAACACAGTCTTAATTCACTATTTTCTCTCAAATTATCATTAATTTTCAAATGAAGGTAACGGTTCTGAAAACGTTCAGTAATATTAAGATTTGATATGAAATGTAATTATTATTGAAATAAATTAACAAAAATTTTGAACTAATTATAGAAATATTTGATTAAATTTTTGGTTATAAAGCAAACAAACAGTTTTTAATTATTACTGTAATTGAAATGATATTCAATTGAAAATTACATCAATTGAGACACAAAACTCGTGTCAAAACTTCTTCTTTAAAGAAAAATAATTTTGAAAATAACAACAAATTGAATGAAATATGAAATCAGTTTTTACTGAAACATAAAATATAGAAATCTTGAAAATTTCATTCATATTTGAGTTTAAATTTAAGAAAAGCATTCAAAATATAATAATAAATATTTGTTTATGAAGTCATTCAACATATTTGAAGCTTTGATGCATAAAATTATATCCAATTATCTGATTGTTTGCATAAATTATATGAAAACATATTTAAATTTACTTTAAACTTAATTATTGTAAAATTGTTAATAATTGAAGGCATATTGAAAATGTCTTGTAAAGAGACCTAGAGCACGTTCCAAAGGCGTGTTAAACTCTACTGGATATTAAATAAGTGATTGCAAACATATAACTCATATTTGACTGCAAACACATGCCTTTTCTTTGAATATAATAATTGAAGAAACTTTCAAAAGTGTAGGAGTTTTTCAGTTTTGGTTTAATTTGAACTCAATTTTAGATAATTTTGAAATATATTAAAATATATTAAATATTACTCAAAATATCTGTTAATTTTGACATTAAATGGATTTCATATTAATTTTTGCACAAATATTGCTGTTGTTTTAAATCTTGAAAAATATTTGTAATATAAAACAAACATAAAAACAATGACTTTTGAAATAAATATATGCAAAGGCTTTCAAATTTGTTGACCTATTTATAACCCTTTTATTATAATAATGAAAATGTTGTTTCAATTTCTAAATTTAAACAAACTATACATTACCTGTGTTTTCATTTCATTATTACCTGTGCTTTGCTTTTATTATTTTCATATTCTTATTAAATTACTTGAAATATAATAATTGATTGAATATTATGTGAGACAACAAAACACTCAGTCTTTTATGAATAACACAATTATTTTATTTATTATTCAAATGACTTAATAATAATAATAATAATATTGAGATAAAATGTTATAATTATTTTCAAGTATTATATGTTTAAACATAATACTGACTTGTGAGTAGAGGTACTGTACATGTACTTGAACATTTTATGGATATTTTGAGATATTTATAAACAAATAGACTATCTTCTTACCCGGGTTCTCAAGAGGCCAATGATTGAGCCTCTGCATCAACAATGATTAAAGATGTTGACTACAAAATAGCCCCTGAATTAACATATTTTAAAAACCATTGAATAAATAACAATATTATGTAAACTTTCAAATGTTGTAAATGTTGTAAACCTTGACCTTAAATAAAATCATTCCCAAAATTGTTTTCAACAAACACTTTGAAAAACAGTGAAAAATGCTTTAAAGGTATTTATTTTACAAACAATTTTATTACAATTTTCATGTTTAGGGGTCAAAATACATAATAACCCATTTATTCACTGATATTTTCATCATTATTTCATATAAACTAAGAATTCATTAGGAATTTGAAGGAAAACTGAAAACAATTAAATAAAACTTAAAATAACTTTGAGTTTAATTGAAGTAAAAGTGTTTAAAACCATAAAAATGTTTTCAAAATATTTTCAATAATATTAATGTCTCAAAACATATGTGAATATAAATAGAGTTTAAAAGTGAACACAAAGTTATTGTAAAATAATTAGTTTAGGTTTGTGTTAGGATTGGGTTAGGATTGGGTTTAAAGATAATTTTGAGTCAGAAATCTAAGTTTTCCACAAAATATTCAAAATACAAATTGATGTCAAATATTTAATGTTTAAAATTGTTTGACAGACAGACAGTTGAACCAGGGTCTTAATTTCATTTAATAATAAATATATTATTTCTACTTTTCCTCAATGAAAATGATTTTATATTTTGTTCAAAATTGAGGGAAAATATCTCAAACAATAAGAAATCAATTTTTGGATTACTTTTTAAATGTTTTTTACTTAAAGTACATTTGAAACAAATATTTTACGAAAACATCGATTTTTAATGGATTTTTAATTTCACAAATCATTACTTATTTTTTAAAAGTTAAGATTTTTTGAGATTTCAATTAACTTTAAACTTCAAAACTGAAAAAAATAAACTCAGATTAACCTCAAAACCATTTATTCAAAGCCCAGTATTTGTAATCATATTTAAGACAAAGAAATAATTTAATGATTTTTTAAAACTTTGTTTTTGTTGAGCACTCGAGAGATGTTTCACTAATTTTTTATTTCATTTCAAATTTGATTATATTTTTAGATACGAATCAACAAAAGCCTAACAAAACTCTAATCTCATTACAAATTCCTGTATTAAATCAAATCGTGGTTTGGATTTCATGTTTTAAAATCACATTCAACTCAATAACTGTTTCAATGATTTGATTAACAATTAATGATAAATGCATTAAATTTTTGTTAATATTTTATTTAATAAATGACAGCAAAGCATGAAATAAAGTCTCATTTCTTATAATATATAAATAATAAAAATTTGAACATTTATTATATGAAAATTGATTAATATTTTATACAATTATGTTGTTGTTAACTAAGACTAAGTTTTAGTGGAAAGGCATTGGAAAGGCATTGGAGTGTGAATTAAGATCAATACAGACCTCGAGTTTTATTTGTCTAAACTTTTTATCACTATTTCATGGTTTTTGATGTTTATATTGATATTTCAATGCATAAGTAATTTATAATTCATAACAGTTTCGGATATTTTTTAGTGGATTCACTGTTTGAGTGCTAGAAATGCACTGAGAATTAGGTCCGGAATAATAATAAGATTTGAGTTTATGTTCATTTATACTCTAAATAAGTAATGCCTTTAATGTCTGTAATGTCTGTAATGTCTGGCAAATAGTCTAAAAAATAAATGAAATTACAGTAATATCGCCGCCATTTAGGCAAACCTTGACTTATATTTAATTCCCTTTAGTATTGCTTTTTCATTACCGAAAATGAAATTATCAAAACAATAAAACAAATTATTATTATTGTTATCAGAATCAAATAAATTTTGAAAATTTGAAGATTTATTTAAAACCATGAAAAATATTTTTTTTTATTGTTTTAAGAATTAAAAGGTTTTTATGAATTCAATGAGTTTTGGTATAATTGGAGGAATGGATTGTGTAATATGTTATGTCTCTGGTATTCACTATTATATTGAAGATAACTAAAGGGTTAGAAGATTTAGATATGGTTTTCAAAACTTGATTGAATTTTTAATTGAAATAAATTCAACATATTTTCATAACTTAATGTCCTTTCGGTTATAAATCTTCCCTTAATATCAAATCAATAATATTTACGCAGTTTTCTAACATTTGTTAAATTAATAATTGAAATCAATGAGGAAAATATTATTCAATTAAAACTTACCCCTCATTTGCATGTTATGTAATATTTTATTCAAATATTGACTGAAATGTTAAAAATTTGATGAATGAATGAAAACATTAAAACTTTTAAAAACTTTCATTGATTTCGGAAGTATTGAACAGAATTTGTCTGAAATGTTGTTTACGTCTTAATCTTACGTCTAATAAGATTGCAGTTTATGTCTGACCACTACTTAGTCTTCAACCAAACTCTTGACACATGTTTTGACACAAATCTTATTTTCTAATCCAAATCAAGAATTGAGTGAAAATTAGTAAAAAAACTAATCGTTATTTTGTTTGTCATTTCCTTTCGTGTTGTTATATATAATGAAAAATATTTATTTTTATATAATTTGAATAAAACTTGACTCAAAGATAGCCTTATATTGAAAGGACGTTCAAAACTGATTCAAGGATTGCAACAAAACTGAAAGTATTTTTTGTTTCAATTTATATATTTTTCAAAATATTTGAAATCTGTTTCAAAAATATTTCCATTTATTGTAAAATCAATGCAAAAAACTGAAAATATTTCGCGATTTTCTCATTCATTTAAATCAATAATTCATTTCATGAAAGAATATAATTATTTGTAAATTGAATTCATTAACAATTTTTAATGGTTTGTTAACAACATTGAAGACAATCTGATAATTATTTATTTATAACTTTTTAAAAGTGTTTTAATCACAAGATATTCACTGAATATTTAATAATTTTTATTTTTAAACATTGATTTCAAATTAAACCGTGAAATATGTCAATAATATCATCAAATGAAAGGTTTTATATCTGATATCACTCACAAAAAATGTTATCAATTATTATCTATAATTAAAAACAAATATAAAAATAAGAAAAATTTCAAAATATAATACAAATGAATGAATAATTGGATAAATGCTTGAAATTCAATACAACTGTATAATATGACTTCAATGAATAAATTTTGAGAACTTAACTCATCTTTGTATGATTCTGGTGCTTTCAATTTGTAGTTTAAGTAAATATAAGTAATATTATAATTAATAGCCTGAAAACCATATTATTCTTGAGAACTGAAAGGTAATCCGAGTCTTATATAATTGAAATTTGTTTGAGTTATTCCTTCAGAAGTTTTGAATGAGAAGCAGACTATTGTTGTCAACTATTGTAGAAACTTATATGACCCGGCATTTCAGTAAAACTTTGAGAAAAGTTCATATTTTATATTTATTAAACACCTTTTAATATCATTTAAGTTAAGGTACATAATAATGTAATTTAGTGTAAACGTTCCTGATGGTCACGTCTCCACGCGGTGTACATCTGGATGCTGTCATTATCAAGTTTGTTCATATCTAATGTACTTGATAAGTTTATACTTAATCCACTTTGAATGATAAATTCATATAAATAATGCATACAAAGTGAAAAACAATAACTTTTATTTCAATACATTCAATACAATATTCAGGTGTTTGTATACCAGAAAAGAACCCTAGTCATTTGCAAAAATCCATTTTCTGGTTTTGATAAGAGTTTATCGATTATTGAAAAACTACTGAAATGTATTCAAGGCTTGAATCAAAAAGGTTTGATAAGAGAGCACAGGTAGTTGTCATTATTAAACAAATGTATCCTTTGCTTCACTTCAATGAGTTTCCAGATTCCAAACTACTGTAGTATAAGATTTGTTATACAGTATAATATAACTCAGTATTAAAACCAATAAATATTTTGTCAAAACCTTAGATACAAAAGACATTTATATTTGAAAAGACAAACAAAAAGCAAAACTTACGTAATATTGAGTGTTATTTCAGGTGTGAGGGAACAAACAATAGACTTACAGTATATTCATATATATTTGGATTACATTTATTTGAAATGCTTTTCATTAAGGGCTTCACTTTAAATATTATTTTTTTTATTCAATTGAGTGTTTGTTTTAATATTTTATCAATTTTTCAATTCACAACTTATTTTAAATTTTTTATGTTTTATTGAAATAACTTTTCAATAGTTTTTAAATATTATAAAATTTAAAAAACAAAAAATGTTTTCAATCAATCGATTCAATAGATATTGAGATCAATATACTGTATAAAGCACTGCATACCTAAAGAGAAACTAAATATGAGGTCAGGCCGTGGAGGGTATGACCGAGTTTCGACCGGAAATAAACCAATTCAGACGTAAGAGATCCTCATTTTAATTGTTATGTCATTTGCTATTTCATTGTTTTTCAATCATAACATAATATGTGATGAAATTTCAAAATAAGGGATAACCAGGTCTATCCTTGAGAACAGAATATATAATTGATTGCTTAAATTATATTTAATTTCTGATATCTTTTAATAAAATTGTTGATAAAAGTGACAAAAAATGTCTCAAAAAGTGTATTCATTAAGTGATAACTGAAAGCAAACCTGAAGTAAAGAAATTAATTATTGATTTCAAATGAGATCTACTCTTAAAGCACTAAAAGTCAGTTCAAAACAAATTGAAATTTTCTTCAGTTCTTTAAATTATAAACAAAAATGTATTTTTAGTTTGAAATATGAAAAAAAGCTTAAAATAATATATTTTTGCATTCAATTACTTACTGTTCACTAATATAAACAATTTAATTTAAAAACTTAATCAACATTTAAAGTATCATACATTTAAACATGGTTAATTAACTTTTTCGCGCATAAATTAAATTTCGCCAATATGTAAAAATGACAAAAATGTTTTGAACACAATATTTTTATAAACAGTGTCGTTTCAAAACTCATACTTTGTATTCAAAAAACAATTAAATTTTGGTTATTATTTAAATTAATTTCATTTAAAAGTATTAAACCATAAAAACATTACAGAAATTAATGTCAGTTAAAAAGTTGACGTTTAATTGAAATCAATGAATCATTTGTTACTAAATTTGTAACAAAAACTTATAAATACTTATAATTACTAATAAATACTTACTTTTAACTGAGATTTCAACTTAAATTTAACTGAGATTAACAATATTTCAAATAACTATTGGTATCATTAATAGTCTATTAATAAAACATTAAGAAAATAACATTTCAATTGTGAAACTGAATCTAACTGTGCATTGAAGACAATAAACTGATCTAATCTTTTGCACCAAATCTTATCATTATTTACACTAAAAACAATTGAATCGATCGACAAATTATTGAATAAATGTTTTCAATAAAACTAATTCTTTCGTCCATTTGATGTCATTTACGCTCAAAAAGTGCTGGTATTTAGCGGTTAGTTATCTCTAAACCACTTCAAACCAACAAAAAGTTTATCACAAAATCAAAAACTGAATATTAATTTGTATCTGAAATCTCACCGACAATACTATCAATCGATTAATTGAATTGAGTTTTAATTATTTGATAAGAAATACAATAATTCGTCACAAACTCATCAAATAAGGCGTCGTTTGAATCACTTTTCACTTTAATTACCCCTTATTTACAAAACAAAACACAGTTTTGACTAAAATGAGTGAAAAAACTAAACTTCTTGACGAAGACCTGGACAACAGGTCCGGACAAAGATACGGAAGTGTTAGCTATAAGTATACTCTAATAGATTCGGTCCCGAAGTGAGTCATTCAAGCAATTAATGTCTTGTCTTTAAAAATGACTGAAAACTTATAAATCGATTCAATATTTTGTGTAAACTTTTACTTTCATTTCATTTCAGAACTCATTTCACTAAAAAACAATGTATTTTAGTGAGCATTGCATTACTTGTAGTCATCGCTGCGTTTGTCGTCACTTTAATCCTTGGTTTACCAAAATTGAGGACAAAAAGGGATCAATACTTAAGGGGAGAGTTCATTGTCTCTAATACTGAAGAATCGGTTTATAGGACATCGGCTGTTGTGGCCGACGGAGAGCCCTGTGCTCTGATTGGCAAAGATGTAAGCAATCAATAATTTATTTGTTTTATGTAATAGTTTGTTGGCTTCAGGTTCTGTCGAGGAACGGGTCTGCAGTGGACGCGGCTATAGCTATGCTATTCTGTAATGAAATAGCAAATCCTCAGAGTTCTGGTATTGGCGGAGGATTTCTGATGATTGTGTACAACAGGTCAACACTTTTGTCAATATTTTTCAATATAATTATTATTTAATCAAATAATGTATTTACAGAACCAACCAATCGAGTGAAGTAATAGATGCCAGAGAGACGGCACCCAAGGTTTTGGATCTAAACCTTTTCAAAAATAACATTTCTCTTATAGAAGAAGGTTTGGATAAGTGTTTAAATAATTTACAAAAACTAAAGTGTTTTTTTCAAAACAGATGGGCTGTCCATAGCAGTACCTGGTCAATTGAAAGGTATGATATACGCACACAAAATGTATGGTAGACTGAACTGGACATCACTGGTCGAGCCATCAATATCTTTAGCCAACAATGGATTTGTTGTCAATAAATATTTAGAGGAAATGCTATTGAAGTTTGAAAACGAAATTTTAAGCAAAGAGTCTTTGAAAGAGATTTTTGTTAACAACGAAACATCAAAAGTGTATAAAAGGGGGGAAATTATAAAAAGACCGAAATTAGGGGAGACTTTAGAAAAACTCTCTTTAAATCCCGAAGATTTTTACAACGGATCTGTTGCTAACGATTTGGTTAACGATATTAAAGGATTGGGAGGTATTATAACAATCGATGATTTGAAAGGTTATGCCGTTAAACAACGCCAACCCATAAACGTGTCGATCCATAGCCAGGACTATAATCTGCTATCAGTGCCGCCACCGGGAAGTGGATCAGTGGTTGCGCTTGTGCTTAACATTTTGGACAAATTTAACACAACATGTGATCAAAATAATGGCACAAATGATAGGATCTTATCATTTCATCGATTTATTGAGTCTTTGAAGTTCTCAATCGCCAAAAGCTCACAATTAGGAGATCCGGACTTCACTGACAACACACCTGTGCTCAACGACATGACTTCACACACATTCGCTCATTCATTGAGAGAAAAAATACAACAAGACGTCCAACCAATCGATTATTATGGACTGACAGCACAACAACTCAATGATGAGGGAACGGGTCATATATCAGTGATAGCACCAAATGGAGACACCGTTTCTGTCACTTCAAGTATTAACTCAATATTTGGTTCAAAACGTATATCAAAGTCGACGGGAATTGTATTAAACAACGAAATGAAAGACTTTGCAGTCGAGGCCAACGGACAGCCGTCGGAAACATCACCCAATCGTATGACTGGAGGCAAACGCCCGCTCTCTTCGATGGCGCCAACGATTGTGATCGATAGGAACGGTAATACAAAGCTTGCAATGGGAGGTATAGGAGGCACAAGAATAATACCAGCCATCACTCAAGTATTATATGAAACCCTATGGAAATGCCATTCCCTTAAAGAGGCAACGGATACGTCGCGTCTCTATTACGACACGACTGCAAACAAAGTACTATATGAACCCAACTTTCCAAAGGTCTATATCGACGGACTCTACCACTTCGGCCACGAATTAGAGGTCGACCACAAGATATCAGGGGTTTATAGCATTCTGGAAACCAATTCAAGTTTACACACATTAGTAGACTATCGAAAGGGCGGGTCATCTGAGGGCTTGTAGGGGACAGTAAAGGATGAGAAATACATTACTCGACAAATATTAGTGACATTTAATCGTTTGAATATTTAATGCATTTCTCATAATATGTTTTAAAATGAAAATCAAAATTCAATAAAATAATAATTATTTTCTAAATATTTGTACAAATTTTTAATTAAATTAAAGTTTTGTTTGTTTTCAATATATAAATACTTTTTTTCATAAATTTAGTAAAAATGGATAAAATTGTGATTTATTTCAAATAATAATAAGTTATTATATTTGGGAACTGGTATTCATTGGCACAAAAGGGTTTCAAAACATAAAATCAATACATAATTAAAATTAAAACCTAATTTTCATTTCAATAAAAATAATACACTTTTTGATGGAGTTTTTCATTTCAATTGAATTGTTTGCGATTTTGTGTACAAAACAATTGATTTCTTATTTTCCATCAAATAAATGACAAAAACATAAAAATAATTTGAAATAAAAATATAAAACTGAAAACTGTTTATGAGTTTTGCATTAATTGCATAGAAAAGCGATTTATATTGAATTCAAAACCGATTTTCACGTTTTGAATGTTAAAAATGGCGTTAATTTTGAGCAAAAGAGCTATTCTTTCAACTATTGAGTCAATTATTAAATTGTTTTTCAGTTCTTATGCTTTTGTTTTGATCTATAATTAGAGTCAATATTATATTATATAAGAAGTTATGCACAAAAACAGTCAACACATCAA
Source organism: Pantelozetes paolii (assembly GCA_034687845.1). Lineage (NCBI taxonomy): Eukaryota > Metazoa > Arthropoda > Arachnida > Sarcoptiformes > Oribellidae > Pantelozetes > Pantelozetes paolii. Next base: position 18,842 of record JAQGAT010000249.1, read on the forward strand.
CACATCTGTCGTTCAGTTGTGAGGCGTTTGTATTGAAATTACTTTGAATTAGTGATCACTCCTTAAACTTCGTCCGCAAGAAGTGATTCCCCGTTTTTGTTGATTTCAATTGTCGGCTGAGAATTGTTTATGTGTTGAGAATCGGAAGCATTTCCTTCAACTCTCTTCTCTAAGTCTCGGATCCGGACCTCATGTTTGAGAATAATTGCTTTCAATTTATTTAATTCTGACACCAATTCCTCAACCCTTTGGTTGGACAAAGCAGGCGCGTGATGGCCACCACTAGCCGGTTGTGGAGAGCCTGGAGGTGATGGCGTCGACTCTTTGGAACCGCCAGAAGAAGACATGGCTTTCTTCGCCGGAAGTTTGTCCAAAACATTGGGTTTCTTTTTGGCTACTCTTAAGTCTTGTTTCTTTGTGGACCGATAGCCCTCTTTGAGTGACACCTTTCCATTCAATTATGACATTAAAACAAAATTCATAGCAATTATAAGTACATACGAGAACTGGCGATTTGTCTACGCCATTAAACCATTCCTCTGCTGTGAGCGCCGGTATATCACTAAGAGTGTCGGGATATAAGTCGTCCTGAAATAACTCCGACTATCGGTTCAAACAAATATTAAAAAGAGTTTTAGTTTTGAATCAAAAAACGAATAAATGTTTTGAAAATAATTTTAACATAAAATCTGAAAATAGTTTTAGTTTTCAATGAATTTATGATTATTTAAGAAATTTTATATAAAAAGTGAAAATGTTTTGCAATTGACGTCACTTTGGCTTAAATTCAAAGTCAATGTGAATGTTATGAAAACATACCTTTCGGGGAACTGTGAAAGATATCACTTCACAGAAGCCTCGGGTATGGAGTTTAAAGAGTCGTGCGATTTCACAGTTAAGTACATCACAGCCCCGTTTGGGCATAAATCCTATGCCTCTTTGGGGTTCACTGGACTGAAAGGTACTGATATAATGGACAAATGGCGGCTCATCTGTGATCTCAAAATATCGGATATTGCTGTCACCCTTAAGGGGGAGTAAATGTAATTAATAAGAGATTGAGATGTAATGACAAATACATACCTTTGCGCACATGTATACCAAATTAACGTCCGGATCATAGAATGGATATAAAACACCATTACTTGTGTCCAAAACATCCAAAACTATTGGTTCGCTTAACGCCGATTCACTTCGCAAAGAGTACTGGCGTTCACTCATTCGGGAGAAACCGGTCGTAAAAATAAGATTATTTCTCAAATATATAGCCCTTTGAGCCTTCGCTCCCTCGTGTCCGTCCCCTTCAGACTCCATATCCCCAGTCCGCGGGTCATAAACCCTTATTTTCTTATCCTTAGTAGTCGTCACAATATGACTCCCATCCCAACTCCAGGAACAATGAAACACCAGATCCGGTGCGTCGATCATAGAAAGTATTTCAGCCGTTCCTACGTTCCAAATGATTACTTTATTATCTGAACCCACACTTAAGAGGACATTATTGGCCGATGGATGCCATGAGAGAAATCCAACCCTTCTTTGATGACCAGAGAGAGTAACAACCGGCTCAGTGAGGGGTCGGGTTAGGCCATAGTCGGGTATTTGCCAACACTTTACGGTTGCGTCCTCTGAACCGCTAGCGATAACGTTATCATTGAAAGGACACCACGCGATGTCCAAAACTGGCCCCTTATGGCCGGTAACTAAAGGGGCGTTTGCATCAATGCGTCCGCACTGTGGGTTGGGATGAATAAAAAATTCATTAACTTTTCATTGAATTTAAATTCAATTAATTTTGATAACAGTAACGCCTTTTGAGGTTTTGATGCAAACATTAATTATATTTTCAAATGAATTATAATTTTTGTATTATTTTCTCATTTAATGAATATTTTAACTCTGAATACAAATGCAAACAATTGTTTCAAAACTTAACTTAAAATTCAAATTAGTTTTCACTAAACATCAAATAAAAAGTTCATTGAGTTTGAGATTTTAGGCGACAATTGATATAACAGTGGATTGAAATCAGAGTAATGTCTCAAACATTGAAATAAAAAACTATTTTATATGTAATTCATTGGAAATTAATTTCAGATCTAATAAAGAGATAAATAATAATAATCTCATAAATAATAAAAGAAATCCTTATTTACTGTATAATGAAATACAAGTGCAGAAGAGGTCGAGCATAACATTTAACCCCCTTTTAGGCTATTGTTTTGGCTGAACATCACTTTGAGTTCATTTCAATCCTAATAATAATTGAATTTTGAATTAAAACCATTTAATAGAGTTATAGAGGAGTTGTTTGACTCAAAAATCATTATAATTATTGTGTAATTCTATACCTCTTATCAAACATTAGTTGAAAATAGGGTTAAAACTAACAAATGTTTTCAATAAAACACGATTTCAGTTGAATTTCAGTCCAAAACCTCTTTTTATGAATGAAATAAAATCTTCAAAAAAAATCTAATTTATTATAGATTTTGAAGATTAAGTGAAAAAACAAAAATCAAAACAATTATCTAAAAAACACTTCAGTTTTGAATGAGTTTTCATCTAAAATACGAGATCTTATTATAAGTTATTAATCATTAAATTGAAAACAAAATTAGTTTTTGCAAACAATTTCGTGAAATATTGTTTAAAATTATAATAAAAACCAGAAATTTAGTGAAATTTTTGTATTAAGTGAACAAAAAATGTATTAAAAATAAAATTAATTTTAATAATAACGCAATGTTTTAGGAATTTATTCATTCATTCAATCAAAACATAACGTAATCTTTAATAATATGTATATTAAATGAGAAAATAATAACAAAAATACTAATAAATCAATGTTTTGTTAAACCAATTGTATATCCAATGAATGCTAATCTTATTATCCATTCATGCAATCAATATTAAAGACAATTGTTTTTTAAGTCAAATCTATCGATAAATTCAAACAATATTTGCTTAAAATTCATATAAATATTGATTTTGTGCTCAATTTTAATATTAAAACTGTTTTTTGATATTTGATATTCAATTCAATGACTTTTTCTACGAATAAAATAAACATTTACTTAAAGGTAATGAAAATGTTATGAAAAATATTAACATTAAGTCAAACAATAAGAGAAATAATAATTTCTGTATTAATTAAGACCTAAATGTCATTCAAAGCATAGGAAAGGATGGAAACACTGAAAGGAAATCCAATTATTAGACAAAACATGAGTTAATATTGCAATCATTTGTTAAGAAATTATTTTATTTTAAATATAATTTACTTTTAGTTTAAAAATATCTTTTGGACTAAAATCAGAGACATTTTTCACTGATTTCAATGATAAACGCAATTCACTTCAAATGTCTTTGAGTTGTTAAGAGATTATCGCAAATGTAATCACATTTTTAAATATGTATTAATAATAGTGTCTATCGTTTTGGTATTGAAAACAATCAATGGTTTGAGAATTGAAATCAAATAATAGTAACCATTGTTTCAAAACTATTGTCTCTTTATATGACAAACAATGAGTTGATATTCAAATCAATTATTTCTGCATTTATAGCAAACTTTACGCAAAAAAGGCATAATTTGTATCAAAAAATACTTTAAACTAAGGATTAATACAAAAAAAATAGATTACAAATGAGATTAAACTCTAATTAACACCAAAACAGTGCAAAAAGTGATATTAAAACCAAACAAACAGTGAATTAAGAAAACAAATGCAAAAACAATACAAAAAATGATTAAAAAAGACAAACATTTCTGAGGGGAAGGACGAGGAAAGCCCCGCCGCCCGCGGCCTCAATCACTACGGCCAAGAACTTCGGGTTTACGGCACAGAAGTTTGAATCCCAGGAGTTCTTAGAGATCCGGATGTTGTCATAACAGTTCTCCTTCTTCAGGGGCTTCCCAAACACGTGACGGAATTTACTCGTCCTTACGATGGTTTTGGACATACCTTTCCGTTAAGACAGACAAACGTTAACACAGTTTCAGACAATTTATGATTAAATAAGGCTTTCATTCAATCCTTGCGTTTGTTTTGCAAATTAGGAGTGAATTTCAGTTAAATATTACTTTAATTACAATAAAAAACAATTAAATGAAAAGTGTTTTCAATTGTTGTCTATATTTGTCTGTATTTACCGTCAAATTGAGTGAAATGTGAGTCAAAATCAATTAAATATGTATTCAATGAGTATTTGTCACGAAATTAGTGTCAAATAGTATTGCAATCAATGATTGAATCGATTATTGAGTAAACGATTGAATAAATTGAGTGAAAGTGAAGTTAAAACACAAAAGTATTTAACTATTAATCAAATAATGAAATGATTGTTGAAATCATTAACTGTTTATACAATTAGTGCTGAAATGCAATCAAATTCACAAAAGATTTCAACAAAATATCAATTTTTATGTTTCTTTGACTCAAACACTCATTCACTCAAACCGTTGCAGACAATACACAGCGCATGCGCGACAAAGCACTCCTTCTTTGGCACTGTTTTATGGTATGGAATATGTGCTACCAGTGCTAACACTGCTAACCAATACAGGCCTAACAGTCCTATCCCTTCAACAGTTGAAACAATTTTATCATTCATTTAACTATTTCTTCATTAAATCTAATCTAAAAATTATATTCAATTAATTTTTAATATACTTTAGAGAATGCATGAATGACTTGGGTTAGGGGTTCAGGGGTTGGGCCACCACAACACACACACAACTGGTCCAATGATCCAGCACACAATTTAATTGCTTCCAAAATTGTCAAGCTGCTTAGATTACAATCTGCTTGTATTATTTAATGTTATAAATTGATCATGTTAAGTTAAGTTAAGTTAAGTTATGTTATGTTAAGTTAAAAGTGATTATTGAATTAAGTTTTCCTTTTCTGTCGACAAAAACTATTTTTCATTTCAAAAGTCAATTATATTTTTATGAATCAATTGAAACGGAATTTCGTTTGAAATGCATTTCCTTTTCACCAATTCTTATACAAAATGAAAAATTCAATGAAAAATATCACAAAAATTATTACATTTGTTATGAATTTCAGTCATTTTTGTTCAAATAATTTATTTTTATACAAAACTTCTATTAATTTCAAAGTGTTTAAGTCTAGATGTGCAAGGTGGTTATCAAGGTGGTTGATAATATGGTCATAATATCGATGATCTGATGAACAAATTTAATTAATTTTAAATAAAAGCAAAAAAAATAAGTAAAGCATACATTTGTAGATATATTTAATTTCACATTGATCAATTACACTAATTATAATTTATTGTTGATAGAATGGGTGAATTGGAATGAAGCCAGGACAGTTTTTTATATTTATAACACATAATTGCATATCTCTTCAAATCTCATTTGATGGTATCGTCAGACAAACACAATGTCAAACACAATGAACACTGAATTGAATGTCAATTAAAACATAAAAATATTGAAATATTGAAATGATTTTCAAAATTTGAACCAATTTTTTGTGAATTGAAATGAAAATACATTTCATTTTGATTAATGAATTGTTTAATCGTTTTATTCATAAAATTTAGTGTTTATTCCAAAAATAAATTATTTTTGTATTCATTTCGGTCTAAAAGTTATGAATAGTTTCCAAAACACTCTATCATTGAATGACAACTCAATCCTCAATACATTTGAATAAAAAAGTATTCATTATTTTTAGACTTCAAGGGTTATAAAGAAAACACAAAATGTAATGCAATAGTGATTTGACGACAGGTTTTCATTAAATAATAGTATAATTTATACTCACTTTGAACTCATGGGAACCGGTAGTCAATCACTGGGTAGTCAATCACTGAGTAGTGAAAAGATGACTACAATTGTTGTCATTTTTATTCAAATTTTAATCAAATTATTGAATATTTTACGCATTTATTGATTAAAATAACTATTTTTGACAAAACAATACAAAAACTATTGAAATGAGATATTAATGACTACTCGACCACACATTCGCCGCCAACGGCCTCGAGAGCGGCCTTCAGTTTCTCGGCTTCATCTTTGGGTAAATTGGATTTAATTATCTGCGGAACCGACTCAACAAACTTCTTGGCCTTTAATTCAAACAGAAGTGGTTAACATTGATTGAAAGAGAATGCAGAGTAAACAAGGTGATGACATACCTGAACAAGGTTCATTCCCTCCACTACTGCTTTAATCTCCTTAATTAACGCAACTTTTTTTGTTTCATTAAATTTGTTTAATTTCAAAGTGAAAGACGTTTGAACTGTTTTGCTGCCGATGTCCTCATCCTCGTCCTCCTGTGCCTGACCTGCCGGTGCGCTCATAGACATGGCTCCCATAGCCATCATAGGTGTGTCCACAATATTCAATGTTTTCTTAAAGTAAGACAAAAATCAATGAATTATTTGTTTATAATTCAAACAATTGTTGAATACTTTAAGCAATTCATTGAGTTCTGAGACCTCAAGAAGTGTTAGATTTGAGATATCGTTAACTATTTTGGATATCTTTTGCGGATATTGTTTGTCATCGATGGACACAACCGGTGGTAATATCACACCATCTTTGATGGCATTGGTAGTGGAAGTGCTGTACAAACACTTCTTCGTAATCTCTGATCCATTGATAAAACCGTTTCTGAAATAAAAGTTTTCTTCAGTTTTGTTATAGAAATGAGTTTTAATTGAAGTACCGAATGATCTGAAAGACATTCAATGGTCTTGTGTTCACCAGATGTCTTGAAATCAACAAAATTTGTCTCATTTTTGATATTATTTAATGATTTTATGCTTTAATTATATATTTTTAATTAAAATTATAATTAAATGTGTTTTCAAAACAAAACAACAAAATGTGCTGAAAATGAAAACAAAAACACTTTTCACACAAATAACGCAAACAAATGAATGTTTAATTGAGAGGTCCAAGAGGTTTACCAATTCAAACATTGTAATTGCAATGACCAAGGTTGTCGTTTAATACATTTAATTGACGAAGATTGAATTAGACTTATGATCCAAGATTAAATGTAGACCAAGATCCTTTAGAATAATAATTTGAAATGTGATATACAAAATGTATTTTATTCAAAGGGGGTGTTATATGCAAAACAATTATTTTGCCTTAATCTCACCTTTACTGTCAAATTAGGATGTACATTTTTATTGAAGCAAGGCGATATTGCAATAATAATAATAATATTAATAATAATAGATTGTTGATTGTGATAAAGTAACCCTAGTCAATTAATCAATTGATAAACAATTGTAAATGAGATGAATATCTCCTTCAGTATTAACTCAACTATAGATTAGAAGAAACAATAAAATTGAAAAAATTGTGAAAAAATGATATTTTTGTTGAAATTTAATGAAAAACTGAAGAAATAATGATTTAATTAAACATTTATTTAGACTTAAAGTCATTCAAAGACTAAACTATTGTTTGAATTGAAAGTTGTATTGAATTATGAAAACAATTGATAAAAAGTGAAAACATATGGAAATGTCTATTAAATTGCAATCACTGTTGAGAAGGGCTTCAACTTATCTCAACATTGGGTACAAAACTGAGTCATTGAGTGACCAATTGGACGAAGAAGTGGTTTACTCTAAGAATAATGTTTGCGTTCACTCCTCGGACAAACAAAACAACGATTTTAATCATAACTTCGGGTATTTAACGATCAAAAAGTCAACCCTTAATAGAGACCCGTTTGATGACCAAAAGGGTGTGATATGTCTTCAGTGGACACCAAATCAATGTCTGACTAAACACTTGGAACTGAACTGTGATTACGATAATAGCCATCAAAACAATGGGTTGATTGACATTAAAGTTGAAAACATTGAAGAAATTACTTCAATAGAGACCGATATTGAAGTAAAAAACGCCAAAAACATCTCTTCGGATGAAAATATCGCACAAAATGTCGGAACCGATGGATGTGTTGGCGATGTCTTAGATCTCAAACTAATAACTAATAATCAAAACAATAATATCCATAAAATTGCTGCAAATTCTAGTCATTCCAGTCATTCCAGTGATAATGAAGTTCAAAGACGAAACAGTACTTCAGAGCACAGATCAGGAGATTATCTGAGTGTGTCCTCAGCGGTACACTCAGTCAGAAGGTGTCAGAGCTGTAGAACCACTCCATTGAAGAGTAGTCTTACAAACGAGAACTCAATCAATACTTTTAGTGCAGATCTAAAACAAATTAAGTCTTTGAGACTATTCTTTGGTGGAGACGACTCCGACCCCAACGATGGTTTGGGCGCTGACGCCACAAATGGACAGTTGGTTATCGTTAGTCGCGACTCGTTTTATAAAGTATTTCACTTTCATTTCGGAGGTTTAGACAGACTTTTGAATGTTTTGAAGGGTTTGGACATTTGGGACAAATCGGAGACTTCTGTTGAGAAAAATTATTTACAATTTTCTATAATCAGACCAAAACTGAAGTCAATTGAGTGCCACGAATGCCATCCCGAAGAGGAACTGTATGTCTCTATTAATGAGAGTCAATGGAAGGACAGTATCAATGAATTCGGACAAATCATTGACGAACAGAATCTGAGGAAAACCATATTCTTTGCCGGAATTGATCCCGAATTGCGTCGAAGTATTTGGCCATTCCTTCTGCACAGGTATGAGTTTGACTCCATTTACGAGGAAAGGGATTCTGACGACAGGATTAAAGCCAAAGAGTATTATCTAATTATTGACAAATTGAAGGCAATGTCTGACTCAGAGAGGGATTGGTTTTGGAGAAACATTGAGAGTATTATTGAGAAAGACGTGGTTCGCACCGATAGGTCCAACCCTTTCTTCGCCGGCGATAATAACGACAATATCGACAAAATGAAGAGAATTTTAATTAATTTTAGTCTTTATTGTCCGCAAATGGGTTACACTCAGGGAATGTCGGATCTATTGGCGCCTTTATTAAGTGAACTCCAATGCGAGCACAAGACGTTTTGGTGTTTCGTCTCAATGATGCGAATGACTCGGTTTGTCTGTTCCCCCAAAGACACAGATATGGACCACAATTTGGTTTGTAATTGACTTCTCATTTAATAAATTGCTAACAATTTGTGCAATAATTAGTCACTACTTCGCGAACTCTTGCGTATAATGTGTCCGAAATTCTTCGCACATATCAGACAATTCTCAGACGACTCGGAGCTGTTGTTCACACACCGTTGGATTTTACTGTGTTTTAAGCGTGAGTTTCATGAGACGGAAGCACTGCATATATGGGAGTCGTGTTGGTCTCACTTTCAGACCAATTATTTTCATTTATTCATATGTCTGGCCATTATCTGCGTTTACGGAGAGGATGTGATAACCCATAACATGGATTCCGATGAAATCCTATTCCATTTCAGCACTCTATCTATGAATATGAACGGAAATATAGTCTTACGAAAGGTTTGGTATATAATATAATCTATAATCCATTTCCTAAACACTCTATCACTGCCTTCAGGCGAGAGGACTGTTATATCAGTTCAATGTTTTGCCGCGAATTCCGTGTTCTCTGAGATATCTGACGGAATCGGGACTTGAGATGTGGGACAGCAATAGAGAGCGTGTGATCGAATGTGTCAAACAGTTGCCGGGTATGTGTAATACCGGTGCCAACTGTCAGTGCAATACAGAATCTAACGATAAATCAATGAAAGACTTTTAAAAAATAATTTTTTTAATCATTTATTAAATTTTGAAAACAAATCCCAAAAACTATTGAAGTATTGAATGAAATCCAAAATCTAGTCATTTATTAATCACTGAATGAATAATTGTTTTTATATTTTCTCAAATTTTATTGTAATTTATATTTTGAATAAATGTTTATATTTTTAAAATTCAATCAATAAATGAAATATTTGTTGAAAAATAATAATTCATTAATAAAATTGATTTTTTACTCAAATTAATATTTAATGGTTTGTTAACCTGAAACTCAAATAATATTGATTTGCAGACAATTTACAACCCCTTTAGGTGTTTCCCCTTACAAACAATAGTGTGTTTAATAATTCATTAATATTTTAACAGAAATTGAGTTAAATATTAACATTTGGTTTACAACTCAATGTATAAAAAATAAATAAAAGTTAATTTAAATAAAAAGTGAAAACATTTGAGAAATTTGATTATATATTCAAATTATAGATTCAAATCAAACCTTTCACTCAATTATTCAATTCATAGCTTTATATCACAAAAACCATTATATTATTCATGAAATGATTGACTAAATGTATGAAAATTAAGATAAAAAACTGATGAAAAATATTTGCAATTTATTTGTTGAATGAATTTTTGTGATATAACAAAACATCCAAAAACCCCTGAGGGGGTCATACATTGTGAAGTGCATGAGATTCACTCATTTTGTTCACAACTTTAAAACTTGTTTTAACTTTTATTTTTGAGTCAATACCTGAACAGACAAAACAATTTCACAAAAATGTGGTCAAAAGATCGCCGAAAATCATATTTTTGTGTTTAATATAAAGTTTTATTTAATATAAAATCAATTTATTATTAAATTTAAGTTTTATTTGTCTATTATTTTGAGCCAAAGATGTGTTTTTTGAGAAAAGTTTGAAAAAATCGTTTCCAGAAAACAACAATTTTTTTATTTGTATTAAAATTATAATATATTTTCCGTCAAAACCAATAAATAAATTAAATTAAAATTGATTTTTATTGTGTTTAACATAAAAACTGTTTAATATTCACCTGAACTTTGTTTCTGATCAAACATTTTAATTAAATTAATAGATAATTGAGTTTTTGTTTTAAAGTTTTTCAAATGTCTGTCAATAAAAATGAATTTGAATTACTCAACAGAATATTGTTTAAGGGGTAAGAATTTATTTCAATTATTTTAATCATTTCTAATATCACCCTGAGCACTACAGTTCTTCTAACTAATATTTATAGGTTCAGAAGTGCATAATTGGTTAGATTTTGATTACTTAAGTCAAAGATATATAAATTAATTTGTTTTGAAGGAAGAAATGCCATTTAAGTGCGAATAAGTTATCTATGCTTTACTGACCTTTTATTTTACCTATAATTTAATATTCAGTGTCTTTTTATTTAATAGATTGTGTAAGGTATTCGAGACTAATCACTAAAATGATGCAAAGATTTGCTTTCAGTTTTTTGAAAATATATTAAATCTTAAACTCTCTTTCAATTACATAACAAAACATAAAACTATGAGTTATTTTTGTAAACACCGTTGTTTTGAATGAAATTTAAAATGTATTAAAGAATCGATTAATTAGTTTTCAAAGTGTATAACAAATGAAAAATATTTTCTTCAAAACTTAAATCGATTTAAATCTCAATGAAAATATACTTTTATTCAGAATTTGCTTCAAATATTCGGTCAAAAAGTTTATTTGAAGAGTCGTTATAAAAGCACTTATTATTATCTGTGCCTTCAATTGACGTTTCACTCAATCGATTAGACCATTACATAAATATCAATACAAAACTCAATTTTGAAATTTTCATGAATTGCGGAAAACCTCGATATTTGAACTAAATATTGAAATTTTCAAAAATATATCAAATAATTGATTCGTTTATTGAATTATTTCAAAATGTTTGCAATATTTTTCTATTTCTGATTCCCAGACAGTGTATGTCTACAGAGCTTATCATTTTGTTAAATATATTTTTAATTCAGTCATATTTTAACTAATATTTGCAAATATTTTATGTATAAATCGTTAAAAAATTTGTCTAAAAGTGAATTATTTTTATTTTTCACTAAATGTTTTAAAATATAATTGAAATGAAAAGCAAATGAAAAGCAAATAATTTAATGATTCAATGATTCAATAATTTATCGATTGTTTCTAATTTCAAAAGATTTAATACATCCATAAAAGAGAGAGAAAAACACATAAGATTTGAATGTGTCATAAAATTTTATATTACAAAATCAGGGGATTAGGTATAGGACTGAGTATTGAGTGTGGGATGGGATCTAAAAGTCTAGAATCAAATCTAAAACCCAATCCCAACCACAGAATTAAGGTTTAAGTCGGAAGTCTGTAAATATATTATTCTTAGAATAAGTTTAATAACTTCTCATCAACTCTACGCCGTAATATGTTCTTGGTCAATAATAATAAGCACTTAATTTTTGACCTTGTTGTGACTTATGATATGTTGAATCATTATTCAATGTCTTAAGTAATGAACTTGTGCACAATTTTAATGTGTGTCGGAATAATTATTAAATGTATAATTCTGTAGAAAACCGACCCTTTATTGTGAATAACCCTCTATTGTAAATAACCCTGCTCAAAGTGTATAAAGTGATTCAATTGAAGGTCAAAACATAAAAATTTAATTTATTTGTAGTTAATGTTTGACATTGTATTGAATATTCAATATTGGATGCAAACAAATGTGTAATAAAATGAAATTAAATCAATTTTTTCGTTTATTTTTTTCATTTATTTGTTTTGTTTTTAATTAAAAATTTCCAAAAATTCTTATTTAATTCAACAAAAAATATAAAACAAACGAAAAGTTTATTATTTCTATTGAATTCAAATTAATTTTTAAATTAAAACTGAGATTAATTTTAATAAAAAGTTTTTGATTCAATACTAAAAACACAAAATTTGAAATTTTTTGAAAATAATTAAAATCTGAATTTTATTTCAGTTATATTTCATTCAATTGGTTGAAACAAAGTCTAGATTCTAGAATATGCGCTAAAACCCAAAGCACAGACAATCTTACTGTGCGTTTGGGCTTTGGATTCACTGCTTTTGCCATTCATTGTGTGCACAATAAGTACTGAATTTGTGGATATATTACAGACGAGTCTTATCTTTAGTACTAAATATAACTTAGTTTTGCAAAAATTATTTATTCTTGTGTTCACATTGTGTTCACTATTTCATACATATTATTCATAAATATTTATAATTCAATATAAAATATTGTTTATTAATGTTTTGACAGAAGAAGAGACAAATTTAAACCACAATTCAATTGTTTATCTCATTATCTTTCAAAACATGAGTTTAAAAGTTGAAATTTCTCACAGAATCTACTGTTTTGTAGATTTTTTGCTTTATTTGTTTGAGTTTTGTGTCTAAAATGTCATAAAACATAAATTAAAGTCAAATTTAATTAAAAGTGTTGAAATAATTTAATTAAAAATAATGAGTGAAATACCTTCAGTGAGCACTTCCAACACCACCGCCAAACCTAACGTGAAGAGCGGCCCATCCTCTGGACTGAGCCTGGATAGGGCGGCCTTCCTCTTGATTCGCATTAAAAGGGTTTTTCAGAAGAAAAAATATAGATTACGTAAAAGGTATTCAAAGTTTTCACTCTTTCCTATTATTTCCTCTTTTTCTACTCAAATGTCAAATCATTTTAAACAAAATTATGTTTTTCTGTCATTTTATTCAAACATTTGTTTATTTAATAATAAGTTTTTTTGTATTGATTTATATGAATATCACTTATGATTGACTGAAATTGTTTTTAGGATATGTTTTGAAACAATTTTTTAAAGTAAAAGACATTTTATTATTTTATTTCTTCTTCTGTTGACTGCATTGCAACTGAAATGACACTTCTTTGCATTGAATTCATAACTTGATTATTGAATCAATCAATGCATAGAAATAGCATTAAAATCAATCAAAAATTGTGTTAAAGTTTATTGAATCTGAAAAATAATTATTAAAACTTTGAGACCTTTTGTTTCAGCACTTGAATTGGTTCACTTAAAACAATTGGTTATTATTAAAATAAAATCAATTATAATATCACTATATTTTTAGAAATTACTAAAAATTGACATAAATTTTGGCGACAAAAGTGTAAATAACTTTGAATGAGAGTCAAAGCCATTGATATTAATGTAAATTTATATAATTTTTGATTATTTTTCAAATATTTTATTGATTTTATGATTAGTTATACATTTTTTGTTTTTAACCAAACAATAATAAATTGTTTTTAAATTACCTTAAATTCAAGTAATTTTATGTAAATGTATTGAAGGCTCGATTGAAGACTATTATAGTATTGAATAAAAACTAAAAATAACATTAAAAGCAAAATATTTGGTCAAAAATTGTTTTAAAATGAAAATAAGAAAATATTTTTTAAATCTAAAAAATGATAAATTATTTGTAAATTTTTATTGAAATATATAAGTGATATAAATCTCAATATCAGAGAAAATATCTGTATTTTTGTTCACAAAAATTTTATTTAAGATTTTGAGCAGACGTTTTGAGAAGAAAAAACAAATCCAAACTCAGATAAGCTCTCAAACAATTGGTTTAAAATATCTCATTACAAATATATTTGAAAAATTTCAATGTGTTTTGAAATGATCTCTCAATAAATTCAAATGTTATTAGTTTTTATGCAATACTAATAATAAATTGCAATTCAATACAAATACTCAAATAATCTTATATAAAATTGCAAAGTATAATAGTTTACCCTGATACATGTGTTTTCGTATTTTAAGAACATTTTCAAAGCTAAGAAGAGACTAATTATTTCAATACTGAGGGATACCGAGGATTTGTTTGGCTTTACATAAGATTGTAAATCTAGGAAAGGGTTAATAATATTGACTACTCTTTAGTTCAATACAAACCAAATGATCAAAAATTTCTTAACAAATAATTAAATGAAATGTTTTGTCGGTTTTGATTAAATATACTTTTGTTGGAACTGATTCTCCAATGAGTTAAAGCCTCAAATCGTGTATTGGATTACTTTCTGCCTTTTATTATAAAGATTAAGCCATCAATTCAATACCGTTTGTGAAATGCTTTTTATCCAATCTTACAATTTTGGTCTTTTAGTGCCAAAACTATTTTCATTACATTTAATTAATTTAAAGATTTCATCACTTCTTACACTTGTATTCATTCATTCACTTGAAATTCATATTGAATTTGAAAATACATGACATTTTGCACCAAATTTTATTGATTTCACAATTATATCTCAACCTATACTTACTCACCATTGAGTCTCACAAATGAAATGCTTTGAAATGATTTGATTTTTTTGATAATTTTTCTCGGAATTGATTGTTTCATCAGTTTAGCCAAAATCGCTGATATTATTCACAACAATAAGAATAGGAAAAACATATTTCATATAATATATATATGTTTTCACATCTAGTTTGGAGATAAATGTCTCACATTGTGATTGAAATGACATTTATTAGTCTCGAGTCTCTCATATCAATACAATTGAATGACAAACAATAGCTACCAATCGATCACTGGTTGCAAAAGTTAAAGCATTGCCTCCAAAACCACCCAAAACTGTCATTATTTGGGTTAAAGATAACTAAATATCTAAATATAAGTTACATTTGGACTGCAATTGCAATTAAATTATTGCAAAATTGATTGCTTTTTTCATTTAGTAAATAATAATTACTATTAAAACTACTATTTAATTATTTCTTTCAAATCAAATACATTTAATGAAATAATTTTATAAATAATAATAAAATCATTGTTTTTGACATTAATTATCAATTTATTAAATAATTTTCAAAACAGGGTCTGAATATTGCGTTCACTTATTATCTTAAATCAATTATAGCTTTAACTCTTTGAGAAAGTTTTCAATAATTTGCATATTTTTAAGTCTCAGTAATAAAATGAAAAATTATTTATTAAATATAATTTCATAATAAGATTTCAAATTATATTTTCATTTAAATATTTATATCATTTCAAACAAAATATTAATTACTTTTGAAACTATTTATTGAATTAAAATAAATATTATTTTCATAAAAGACTCAGAATTTCTATGAATTCATTAAAAATAAAGAATACTTTCAAACAATTCGTAGAAAAATGAGATATTTTTTACACAAATATTTATACCTGGGATTGAATTTTTTAAAAAAGTTTTATTTTATAATTTGACTTAAGTTTTGTGAAAAGTTTTGAATACAGTATTTATTTAAAGATTCCTGACAAAACCAAACTTTTGCTTCTTTAATGTTGCCTTGATCACTTTTCTAAAATTTTATTTTAATTTATGAAATTTTGTTGTTTATTTGAAAACCTGTTGATATTTATTTGAATCCTATGTTAACCTGAGATGTGATAACAAAAAGACTAAATTAAGATAAATGAAAGTTTTTCTCTCATTGAGGTAGAGATACCCAATAAAATAACCTAGGTGACCAATTAATTTACTTTCCCTAATGATTACAATTGCGATCAATATAACTGATAATTAAAACTAAATATATCGATATTGTAGTCATGTTTTGATCAATAAGTGAATTGATTTTCAAATGTGTATTGAAATCAATATAACATTTGCATCAAAAATATTATCCAAGAAATACTTGGATTTAATTAATTGTAATTAGTTTTGATTTACACGAAAGCAAGTCATGTATTATTAAATACTGTTTTACTTTGTGTTCATTTCAATAATTAAATTCATTAAACATTCAAATATAGGAATGATTTTGGAAAGGGATTAGAGTCTTGTGAATGACATGATTGACTGAAATTGAGATTTTGTCATAAAAACTATTAAATCTCATTAAAATTTGATTCAATCAGTAAATCATTTGAGTCGTCCCTTAGTTTCAGTGATTTTATGCAAATATTGATATATATTTTTTACAAAAACATATAACTGTACAAAAATAACCCTGAATTTGGTTAATTCAAAGATTTTATTTAAATCTAAATTAAATTTCAATTTTTCCGGCCTTTACTTCAAATAATAAGTTTATCTTTGATTTGAATTGAAAATGATTTCAGTTTAATGAAAGTCTTTATTCAAATCACATATAAATGAATTCATTTGTCGTTAAAATTCAATTATTTTCTTATATATAAAAAACCAATTCTCAAGAAATCTATATTTTATTCAATTTACGTTATATTGTGTAAAGTTTTTTCAAACATTATGGGTTCGTTCATAAAGTAATGGTTGGGAGGGCTCAAATTGTATCATGGTAGTTTAGATTTATCTTGTAGCTAATAATCAAGTTTATTTGAAATCTCTTTATAAACATCAATTGAGAGTATATTTGATGAATTAAAGAAATGTTGAAAACATGCAAAAAACTGTTGATTCAATTAAAAGGATGTTATTTTGTATTAAATCTTTCACTCATTTCTAAAATTTGTTAATTATATTGAGTAAACATTTTTCATGCTTTCATTCATTCAATAATTTGTTTTGTTTTGATTCTCTTATGAATTCATTCTGAATATACAGTAAAACAATAGATTAAGACATTCAACAGACAAATAGACAAAAATAATTGACTTAAGGCTTAAATCTGACAAAAATAGTCTCTTCTCTGAGGTATTGATTCAAATTATTTTCATTTTCAGTGAATTCGAGTCTATTTTAGCGGAAAATTCAAAATTTATATTAAATTATTTGCGTTTATATATAACCAATGCATCACTTATTGTATTAATCAATAAAACGTGTTATTTCTATATTCAGAGACAATTAGGAAATGAAATAATTTTCAAGTATTTTCTTTTGTCTGAAAATAAATACTGTTTTAATAGCAATGAATAGAGAAGTCATCGTTGAAATTGGTTTAATAACAACACCTGGGTACTTTTACTATTGTATCATTAAAATGATAATTCATTTCATTTATACTAACTTAAAGATAGTTTTTATATTAATTATAAATATTTAATTAATAAAAGTATGAAATAATGGTTTGTTTGAGAATTAATATTAAAATGACATGAATTAAGTGAACTAGATCAATATTATTGAATTCACTATAATTTCAAACCTATATTCACATTCAAATCCATTAATATTATATGAAACCAAAAATTTGATAAATATTTGTTTATTTTGTTATAAAATATTACTTTCAATGTTTGACTTTATTTGAGAAAGAACTCAATGAATGAAGAATTGAATTGAATTTGTTTTCAAACTATTTTGAATAATAAATGTTTAGATAAAAACAAATATATTCAGTGAAAGTTCATACCTCTTACAACTTCTGATTAATGTAATCAATACTCTAGCTAGTCTAGAAAAATTGAAACATTCAATACATACAAGAATATTATATAATGTGACAGTGGTTTACATATTTTATATTTATTTCACACTTCTCCACAACTATTTCATAGTATTGTTGACAACTCCAACACTAAAACACTTTTTTCCAAAACTATTTCACTTTTTTTTAACAATAGATTCAATTTATTAATAGTTTTGGAGAAGTCTTACAAAAAAAGTGTCAAATATGTCAAACACTGTATTAATTGTTTGAAATTATTATTTTATCGAAAATTTAAATTTGATCTCAAATTTAAGTATTGAATAATTCATTTCAAATTTCATTGATTTTCTTTGAAATTAAAGTCAATGAAAATTCTTGGCCTTTAAGGGGTATATTGTGTTGAAGTGTTGTCTCAAAGCTAGCATTAAAAGGGGTATTAATCGAGTGAGTGATTCATTGGAGTGAAGATAAAGCCTCTTATAGTCACTGTTAGGTTTGAACTGAATTTATTTCAGACTCAACTCATAAATCGGAAATAAGTTGGTATTAGTTTGAAATGTTTGCACACAATCGTAATACCCGTTCCCTTTTGCACTCATTTTCAAACTTAATTTAAAATTCTGTTTGTGTATGAATTTTAACAGTTTATAAAACGACTGATATGTCTGGGTTTCATCTGATATTATTATATTCAGGTGTTTTTTTAAAGTAAATTCATAGAGAATACAGAATTAAATTCATTGAAACATAAATTTGTTGTCTTTTTATGATTTGATTTTAGTTTAATATAAAATCAATTTTTGAAACATTTCTGAATTATTGAGTTTTTATTTTATTTGTTTAACAAATATTAATTCAAAATTACAAAACCGGGTCATAAATGTCATCTCTATTTCAATCAATCAATGATTTCTTATATTCAATAGTTTTATTGCTTTCTAAACGATTTTGAATCCAATCTCTGAACAAAAAACAAGGAATGAGTCAAGCCTATAATTTCAGTTTTCAGTAAAGGTAATTTTTAAAATTTTTAGAAATGTGAAAATTTTTAAAATCATGAAAATTATGAAATTTTTGAAAATTATAAAAATCTTGAAAATTTTTAAAGTATTGTTAAAGTTTTTCCCTTCAGTGGGGGGGGGGGGCCACACACACATACATACGCACAACGACCAAACTATATATTTCAGTTCCTTCGGAAAACTGAAATTAAAAAAGTTATTTTAATCACATTATATATTTAATTATCCATATATTGAGCGTTTAATGATTTAAATGATCAATGTCAAATTCAAAATCACTTTATTTATGTTTAACAAAAAATAGGTTTTTAAGGAATAGATTTTGTAGGTCTTCACCCCTATTCCAGCGGTTGTCGTGCGGATTGTGTCTAACCTCCCAACCATTGGGTGCAGAACTGGACAGTTGTTGTAAACCACGTGACGGCTCTCTATGATCTCTATTGGCGTTCACGTATTGGCCTGACTCTGGCTTTTTATCCAAACCTTGTCTGCGGGCCTCCTCCTGATCCCTCTCCTCCTGTATACGTATGGCCTCAGCGATCATCTGTCGCTGATTTTGATCCATTTCCAGAATCTGATGCCTCTTTTTCTCCTGTTCCTGATCCTGGATCTCCCTCACCAATTGATCATGATGAAATTTTTCATCCTGGTCTTGATGTCTGCCCAACTTATACTGACCTGACTCTTGGTGTCGGTGCACAATCTTGTGGCCGACGTCAGGCTGTGGTGACGCCAACGCGTCGTTGTGACTATTTTTTCGGTCATAGGTCAGTGGCTGTGGGATGTGTTGCGGCACTGGACTGCCTGAGCTATACGGTGGGGATAAGTGCGGCCCGAAATTTGGGATAAGGGCGATGTGGAAAGTGGGGATATGTGTGGCCTCTGACCCGAGATTCCTGTTGTAATAGCTCTGTTGTGCAATCTTTTGTTGATCGTTATACGTGGGCAGTGGGTTGGGTGGTGTCCAGTGGTTGGACTGTGGGTTCAATGCCACCGATTCGTTGCCAAAGAGCAGCGGTTGTCTGAAGTCTTGGGTCAGTTTCGCGACGTTGTGTCCATTGCTTACGGGAGCGGGTATTGCGGACTTATAATTGCCAACGAGTGGACTGACCGCCAATTCCTCTATACGTGTGAACAGTGACTTCTGAGGACTGGCAGGTCTATGCTTGCGTGCAATAAGTTTGGCGTTTTGGTCGGGTATGGAGTTGAATGCCAGTGCTTTGGTTCCCGATCGAGTTAAATACTGAGAGCCGGTTAGATATTGGCCTAAACTAAACTGCCGTTCCTCAGCAGTTGCGGGCTTAGCCCTGGGATATGCGGGCACAGGTTGCAAATCTTGACTGACCAGGGCTTTCCTTAACTCCTCGATCTTATTCCTCTGCTCTAAAAGTGGTTTATCCAGTGTTAACGCAGAGTTTCTCTGGCGTACAATCACCGGCTTCTGGTCATATTGTGGCAGTTGTTGGTATGAGCCGGTGAACTGTGGTAACTGTGTGTAAGCACTGGTATGTTTCTGCTGTTGGGGGTAATTCTGTCTCTTATTCTGGTTAGTGATGTGCTTATCTTCAAAGTGTGGCCGCAATTGATTAAGCACTGACTTATCTCTAATAAAGGGAAGGATTTGATCCAGCATAGATTTACCACTACCTTCTTCATTAAACACTTCAACATGGACAGTTCTTCCATCTT
Source organism: Pantelozetes paolii (assembly GCA_034687845.1). Taxonomy (NCBI): domain Eukaryota; kingdom Metazoa; phylum Arthropoda; class Arachnida; order Sarcoptiformes; family Oribellidae; genus Pantelozetes; species Pantelozetes paolii. Next base: position 39,636 of record JAQGAT010000249.1, read on the forward strand.
TATTCTGTTCCTGGTATCTTCTAATTTTATCCTGTATAATGATGTCCTGCTCCACAGAATTGGGGTTTTGTTGTGGTTTTGCAATGTTTTGATGCGTTGGTGGAGTGAACTGAAACTCTAGTTCTGGGTGTATAAAAGCACCTGCGACAGGGGCTTGACTTTTGTAAGCATAAACCAATAGATCTTCAAGTACCTGGCGGCCTGTTTCCGATATTGACAATTGTTCTAGCAGATCTGCTATTTTAATAAAATTGAGCATAATCAATTTTAAATACTTAAGCACTTTATAAAATTATTAATACTAATTGTGGTTAATTATTATCTGCTAATTAAAGAACCCCTTGCACATAATATCTCCTTATATGCATACCTGTGCTTAATCAGGGGCATTAATTAAATTTACTTTATACCTTTAAAACAAACTTTCTTTAATAAATTAGCATGCTGAGTAAATCAATTAATATTAAAAAGGTGATAAACGTTTATTTAAATATCAGTTCCCATTCCCTAATAAAACCTACTTTCCCTAAGGTTTGTACACAAAAACACTGGTATACCAGAGTTTTTGATGTGATTTTGAATATCAAAAGCTGACATAAAAAATATAATTTGAAATTCAATTAAATGAAGAGATTTTGCACTCATTTTAATGGCTATACTCAACATTTAATCACTGTTTTTATGAGCCTATTATGAATAGTGAAACCTTAATTACCAGGAAGATTTTTGCCATTTAATGTTGCTTGTTGCTGTGCCTGATTCAATACCTCCTTCAGTGACTCTCCAGTTGTATATGATTGACAATAGAACAGGCTTACCAGTGAGAGTTGTATTATTAATATCTGGTTCATTGATTGAGAAGAAAGTATTAAAACATTATAATATTTTATATTAGATATAAAGCTTATTTAAATCAATTAAAAATTATAGTACTATAATACTTTAAATAATAATTTAAACTACCTTAATTGATAAACAGTTAATAATAATATTAATATTACATTGCTCAATTTACTAATAATAAAATAAGACAATAAAATTGATTAGTAAATATCAAGTATCTAAAAATACAATAAAATTAAATATTATACATGCTAAATTATGTTAAATATTCAATAATTACTGGAACGATTTTGTTGTTTACGATTTAGCTTGATAATAAATTTTAAAATTGCCGTTATCATAATAATCTTATTTTTTATTTACAGTAAAAACTATGATTTATTAAATAATAATGATAAAAATAAGAGTTAAATAAATTAGCTTACCTTATTCATATTAATCCAATTAATCACACAGTTGACCAGGATAAAATTAATTTAAATATCCCCAGTAGTAAACAAATAAAGTTAATCAAGTATTCAATGCACAAAAATTTAGGCTTTTTTTGTACGAAAAGATTTGTTAACACACAAAGCAAAGTAAAATAAACACACTGTGATAGAAAAACTAGAAAGACACTGTTCAGTTTAAGGTCTCAATTTGTGCTAGAGTGGAGTGTAGAGAGTGAGAGATAGTGGTGCAAAAAACCTCATTGCTTTATATATGAAATTCCTGACTGAAAGTAAAGCGAAAAATAACTTTCCCCTGAATTAATTTACAATTGATTTTTGAGTTTTCAGAATCAAAATTAAAATATAATTAATTGAAATTTAATACAAAATAAAAATACAATCTCTTTATGTATTTATTTATTTGTAATAATTATTACTTTTATTTATTGATTTTTACCCCCTTTTCCCCACTCCAACACTTAATCTCTAAAGAAGTGTTAAAGTAGTAGTACGTGTGCTTTCTATTTAAGGGATAGTTAGGGTGAGACCACACTGGCTTATCTAAAACTATCGGCAATCTGATCCGGTTTATCTACATCTAATTATTTTAAAGACATTCGATTAGTATTAATGTGAGTGTTTTAATAAAGTTTTTTTTACCTACTGGGTAAATTCCATTTAAACCTGGGTGGGTCTAAATTATGTTGTTATTTAAAGGCGATACAAATTAAAGATATTTTATTGTGTGGTTAATATTTTTTTTGATTTAATTAAGCAAATTTTTGTAATTAAATTAGCAATCAGATATTTTTAAACACGATTTTTTTTGTTTAAATCATTATCATTAATAAAACTATATTATTAAATATTACTTTTACTTGTTCATAAAATTATATTGGCTTAATACTGTATATAAATGAAGTTAAATTGAGTTTGCTCGTTTAATAATTGAGACTAATATTATTAAAGGGGAAAGCTAATTTACTCCCCCCAATACCCATTGATGAGACCGACTCCAATCGATAGAGGAGGTCATACCGAACATACATTAGCTTTTGCCCCCTCAATATTCCGGTGCGTTTAGGCGCTAGAGGGCTCTAAAGTTGAAAATTTCAAGTTACAGATTTTGACAAATAAGACATCAATCCCGACTAATTCGATCATGCTGAATTGATTGGTGTATATTAAAATCGTATTAAAGTAATATATTTAAAGTTACGAGTAAATTTAGTATGAAATCACAGCCATTTTACTAAATCTACCCGTAACTTTAAAAATATTACTTTTACACAATTTTAATATACACCAATCGATTCACCATG
>JAQGAT010000250.1:0-42205 GCA_034687845.1 Pantelozetes paolii
GAAGTATAAATAATTATTGAAATGCTTTCGTCTATGGATTGGTTAATACTGTCCAATAGATACCAATGCTTTCCAACTGTTTTGCAAATATTTAATAAAACTTGTGTTTAGTTTGAAATTGTGTTTAGTGTGGAGAACTGGTTCTTAAACCAAAGTAATGCAATCCACGAAATGTACTCCAAGTGCTGTATGGAAGGATTGGCTCCAAATCAAAGTGATGGTCAAACGTCTGAGACATTGCCTGAACATATTGTCCAATAAGTTGTAAAAACAAATAAAAATATAATTTTATGAATAATTTCAATCATTTTAAGAAAATCAATGAAATGTTAAATAATTTTATTTCAAATCAAATATTAGACAATATTTTATCATTTCTTAAACTCAAGTGCTATTAAACTGTAGTATTGAATACAAAGCACTTAATTTTGTTAAATTTTATGATAAGATTTTGATTATTTCGACCCCTTTTTATCAATTACTGCAATATCTGTTGTCCTTTGACTTAGTGTTCAAATCTGAAGAATATTTCTGTTCATTAAATCACTTTTCTATTGAATTGTCATTCAATGCAAAGAATATTTAAAAAAAATATTATCTTTTAAAAAAATCTTAAAAAACAAAAATTTATTAAATTGAGTGTAAAATTAATTATAGAAATGTTATGGTTGTGAACACCTGTGCCAACAATTTTTATTTTATTATTCTTTTAATTAAAAAAAAGTATTTATTATTTAATGATTTTATTTTTCATAATATTTACACAAATAAAACAAAAATTAATTATTATTTTATCTCAAAATTAATTTCAGAATAAAATCATTCATTTGTTTATGAAATCAATAAAAACTAAATTTTATCAAAATATTGAACAAAACTATTGAATAAGATTTGAAATGTATTTCTTAAAGTCATGAAAGACTGTTCCGGACAATACCCGATCATAGAGTTTGACAAATCAGTGCTCATTTCAGTTCATATGATTTATTTGATAACATCTTTTGGAGCACTGATTGGAAACCTAATTGTTATAAAAGTTTATTCAAACACTAATTATAAAAACAAATTGAAATCATTTTTGATTAACCTTTCCGTCGCAGACATTCTTAATGGTGTACTTTGTATACCATTTACTTATACTGAACTGCTTTACGGCACTTGGATTACACCCGACTTTATGTGTCCGATCGCACAGTTTATTCAATACCTTTCCGTTTATATAACAGCTATAACTCTGACGGCAATAAGTATTGAACGGTAAGGCACTGTAAAGCACTGTAAAGCACTGTAAAGCACTGTAAAGCACTGTAAAGCACTGTAAGTGCAAATAATTATAACTAAAATATTTTTGTCTTTAGTTTTGTTGCACTTCTGTATCCGTTGTCCAAAACTAATGTCACAATCAGAAGGCACTGTAAAATAATTTTGGCTTTAATTTGGATATCCGGTGCTTCTTATGCATGCATTGGCACTGAATATACAAAAACAATTGAAATTCATTGGAAAAACAAAACTTTTAATTTTTGTGAACAACACGTCAATCAAATGCCAAACATATCAAAAATGTTTTCATTTATCAACGTTTCTCTTACATTTCTTTTACCCCTTATTATAATGTCTTTTCTTTACACCCTTTTGATTATAAAATTAACAAAAGTAATGACAAAAACGTCAATCAGTTGTTCAGAAAATAACTTCAATTCACAAAATGATTGTCATTTGAGACGAAATTCTTTCACTTTTGCCAAAACTAAGGTTTATTTTATAACTTTTATTGTTTATACATTGAAGTAATGAATCTTTTGTCTCACAACCAGAGCATCAAAATGTTGGTAATAGTTGTTATTTCATTCATGGTTTGTATGACCCCTTCAAAGGTTTCAAACTTAATCAATCGTTTTCACCCCTTATTTGAATCCCTTCGCTGTAATAACACTGAGAAATATGTTTGGATTAAGTTATCCTTCTATTGGTTATCAACTGTTCATTCAGTAATCAATCCAATCATCTATTCATTCATAAGCAATGAATTTCGAGTAAATATTTCATTCATTTAATAATAAACTAATTAAAAGTTTTAATCACTTTATTTCAGAAACAATTTCTTCTCAATTACAGACAAATTATAAAAAGATTAAAAAAATTATTTCAAATCAATTGAACTATAAATTGATTTTACATTAAAATAACAGATTTGTCACTTTAGCCGTAGCTCTGATCAGATTCATGACCACAGAATAGTCGTTCCCTTTTGGGTTATTGGATATCTTATATGCACTACATTTCAAAAGATTTTGATAAAAACACAAATATTTCATCAAAAGACTAAAGTAATCGTCAAACAATTGGTTGAAGAAATCTCTGGTTTTTGTGTCTTTGATTGCATTCAAGAATTCACTTTTGAATTGTGTATAAGAACTAAAAAAATCAATTTATTAATGAAACAATTGTTTGAATTGACATTACATACCAACACAACACCAATGCTTTACTAAATCCCAGATTTGTATTTTGAATATCAATTAAACTCTTTATGAAGTTTTGTCTGATTTTTGACAATTCATTGTTATATTGTTTAATATTAATTGCATTTCTTAAGAACTCTTCTCTATTTGTATTTGAATGACAAAAATATTCATTTATTTTAATCATTTGATTGTCAACTAAACTATAGGCCAAACGACAGATCCAACTGAAAGTGAATTTTCGGATCACAAAGTTGTGAATTATCTCTTGTCTGTCCTTCCTTTCACTTGGGGTTCAAACACACACAGTGTTAACAATTTGTAAATAAAAATCATTTAAATTACTTGCAAAATATATTCATGGATTCATTACTGTCTGGAAGTATACCAGAGGTCATTCCAAATGATATACTCATGGCTTTATCTGCTTCAGTCGTCTCTTTATCCGTCGGCTCAACAATTGTAAAAGACTTAAGCTTTTGAATTGAAAAAACCTTAAATCTGGTCATTGGGTCCAGACTTCTGTCCACAATGTTTTCAATTGCTTCTCTAAAGTCATTGAATTTCTCACTAAGTGTTGAAATGAAATTATTTTGAGACGAGTTTTGACCAAAACTGAAAACAATTGAATTAAAACTTATAATAAAAATATATAAATATTTTGATTTCAATTTGATTTCCATTTTATTAGTAATTAATTTAAAATCATTTAAGAGTTTATAGAAATTCAATTAAATTTTTGTTTATTGTTTCAAAAACAGATGTTTTGGTATTAAAATGCAATTAAAATATATTTAAATTCAGAAAAATAGAGATTTTGTTAATTTTTGTTACTTTTGGTGAGTTTTGTCAAATATTTATTGATTTTTCATTTGAATTGAGTTTTATTTTTATAAATTAATGATTGATTAAAATAAACGATAATTTCTTTCAATAATTCAATATTTGATTGTTTTCTTCGTCACTCAATTCAATGATATCTAATGTCTGACACTCTTTGTCGAAGTCATTGTAAATCAAATGATTTGTTGAATTAAGAAACAGATCTAATGGACAGTCAGTCATATTCTTACAGTCAGTCAATCGGATGGCAAATGGACTGTCAGTCAGTGTTTCTTTCATATAGTATAGTCTAACAAAATATTCATCAATACTACCGGCGCTGTTCACCTGTTTTTGGTGTAACTCCACAAGTATTGAAGCACCAAAAGGGGGAATACTGTTATCAAAGATATTAAGCGCATGAAGTAATGCAACGATTAGTATATCATGTGTTGAATAGACAAACAGTTTCTTATCATTGGTTTTGTTGACAACTTTATGCATATTTGTAATCAACTCTTTGACTAAACCTCCGCCTCTTAAACGTTTTGTTTTAGGTCTTTCCCAACCAATTGTATACGACATCACATGACTGAAGAACAACTGATCCACAATTGACTTCTGCTCTGATTTAGTCCAACAATGTGTCCAATAATAGCCATTACTCATCTCAATGCTAAGAGTGTCGTGCAAACGATGACCTTGCTCAATGGTTTTGATATCCAAACCAATAATTTGACTTAAATTCTGATAAAAGTCTTTATATTTAAGTAAAAACTTTTCCACTCTTTTAGACTTCAAATCAATAGACAATTCATAGTCACAGAGCGGACAGTGCTTTGTATTCAATACAATGTCTTTATTTCTGGGCATAAATGTCTGAATAGGTATGGGTTGCCAGATATAACCCAAATCTGTGTTGTTGTGAGACCAGCGCCAGATCTCTGACATTGGAGGATAAGCACCGGCCAAAAGACACGACACACTTTCAATACACCTGTCCGACAAAGAGCTTCGGGCATAGACTTCACGTGCAGAATATTCTTCGTCTAAATATTGATTATAATGTTTACGAATAAATTGTCCCAATCTATACATTCTATGCCTTCCCTGTGCTGTCAATTGACTGAACCCTGAGGGCCAGTATTTAATTTGTTTGTAGGGATCGTTTGGCGGGAAAAACCTTTCTGTTGGCGCTCTGTCTCCGTGTCTGTGAATGATTTGCAAGAGTTTTAAAGTCGATATTTTGTTATTTGAGAACCGATTCAATGATAAACCTGTGCTTAAGATTGTTATGAATATAAGAAGTGATAATTTAGTCATTATTTCCCAAAAATGAAAAACAATTAAAAACTTTATTATTTAAAAACATTTTGAAAATAAATTTAAAAATTTTCAAAACAATTAATAATTTTATTTCACTTTAGATTTAATTTTGCTTTAATTTGATTATACAAATGATGTAACTGAAAATATTTTAAAAGATCAAGTTCACTTGAATATAATTGTATTATTTGATGATAAAGTTTTATTAAAATGTGTTTAAAACTAATGTTTTATAAAACCTTTTGATTGAAAATTTTATATTTTGTTTAAAATTAACCGAAAGATTGTTCATTAAAATAATACTTTAGTGAATGTGAAGACCCATTCCTTCTGTTCCCCATTTCTGTATAATTTATATCTATTTAGGACTTTATATTCAAAACTTTAAACAAAACACTAAAATCTAAATAAACTTTATTTTTCAATGAATTGATTTGTTTTTTGTTTAGCCTTTGCCACAAATGTCTTCTTCTTGGTTCCAACTATACTGTAATCTGGTCTCAACCCTGTTGAAGGGGACCACCCTTGGCATGGAAGCCATGTTGATTACCATTGAAGCCATTCTGGTCGTCATCAAAGTCATCCTGGTCTATATTGAGCTCATTCTCGCCTTCATCCTCCTTTTCATCTTCTTTTTGATTTTGGTCTTTTTGGTCATTCTGGTCTCCATTGAACCCATTCTGGTCTCCATTGAACCCATTCTGGTCTCCATTGAACCCATTCTGGTTACCATTGAACCCATTCTGGTTACCATTGAAGCCATTCTGGTTACCATTAAACCCATTCTGGTCTTCATTTTGGTCTTCATTTTGGTCTTCATTTTGGTCTTCATTCTGGTCTTCATTTTGGTCTTTGTTTTGGTCTTCATTTTGGTCTTCATTCTGGTCTTCATTTTGGTCTTTGTTTTGGTCTTCATTCTGGTTACCATTGAAGCCATTCTGGTCTTTGTTTTGGTTACCATTAAACCCATTTTGGTCTCCATTGAAGCCATTTTGGTTACCATTGAAGCCATTCTGGTCTTTGTTTTGGTTACCATTAAACCCATTTTGGTTACCATTGAAGCCATTTTGGTTACCATTAAACCCATTCTGGTCATTATCTTCACCTTCATCTTCATCTTCATCTTCATCGTCATCTTCATCTCCAGAGGATGGTGGGGACTGTGGATTGAGTCCATATCCTGATTGAAGAAAGTTGATAAAATTGAGATGACTTTTGACAACAATGAGATGCATTGAAAGCACTTCTTCCCAGTCCTGAAGAATATCAATGATTCTGTCAGTGAGAGGATGTGCTCCTCGGGGTTCACCCAAGAAGTCAATGTTTGGCTCAATGGGACAACACGTGATGATAGCACCAATGGATTTGTGTAGTTGACTGGCCATATCTTGGTAATTTATAATCAAATCAACCAATTCTCCCAAACTAGACTTCCATTCCTCTAAATTGTCGAGAGCCTCATCTGTGTTGTTGTTTGAAAGCAACATATCCACCAGAAGGGGAATGGCCTGTTGGAAGGGCTGTAATCCTTGCTCTATCCCTCTGACAAGTGATGGTATTCCGTGCGGAACATCACTGCTTAGAGTGTAAGCACTGATCAATAATCTGGTGACCATAGCAGTGATGCCTTCCCTCATTCCCAGACCAAAAAACGTTCCGTTCAGATCTTCATACGATCCCTCAGAAATGGCATCTTTTGTCAGTCGTAAAGCAAATGAGAACTGACTCTTTGGATCAGTTCTGTCCTCAACACAAAAAGCTAACAAACCCTTTTGATACTCAACAGACATTCCTCTTGCAGGTTGTGGTACGGAATCTATTGCTCTGTTCTTCAGATAGTCTTCAGATAGTCTTCAGATAGCCTTCAGATAGTCTTCAGATAGCCTTCAGATAGCCTTCAAATGAGATTTCAATTTAGAGTAAAATTTTTTGATTTTAATTTTTTTTTAATATTTTTTAACATTTTTGTAAAAATGATTAAAATTTTCAAAATATTTATGTTTTAATAAAAAATTGATTTAAAAATTGAAAAATAATTTGAATTCAAAAGAAAGTGTTTTTAAGTAACAAAAGTAATAAATATTTTGTTTAACTCTTTTGAATCAAATATTTAATGATTTATAGGACTTCTCGGACTCTTTGGGCGATTTTTCGACCGTTTTCTTGACTTTGTCTGTGTTTTCTGAGCACTGGTTTGGAAATTGATTTCATCATTAGATTTAGATTTTTTAATCATTTGTTTCGTCACCCAAAGAGGCGACGGAAGGATTGGCTATTCTAAGGGTTAGATTGAGTGATGAATCTAACTGTCCATAACGTGGATCTATCGGTCCTTCGGTTAGCTTTACATTATTTGCATAAATCATTTTCTCCCTCTTCTGTGACTTTTTGGAAAGGGATATAAACAGACAGATTCCTACCATTCCTATAATTAGGTACAGTAGAAAAAGTCCTTCAATTATATAGAGTACAGGTTTTGATAAATTTGATTTTCATAATTATATTACTACTGATTGTCATTCAGACCCTTTAGTATTCATAACACACTTCACATCCATTTTATTATTTTTGTCAAAATCTAATAAACCTTTTATTACTTCAACACATCCTTTGCTCAAACGGTTGATAATATTTGAATCCATTTTGAATCCACTTCACAATTAAATAACTCTTTGGATGTTTTGTCCAAAAAATAAATGAGAGTTTGAAAACATTTCAGGATTTCATAAATCAATAGAAATTATAAACTCTAATCATATAGACAGTGCCGCCGATAAAAGCTTTTGAGATAACGTCTCCCAATTTGTTTCAATAGTTTTTTTACCTTTTCTTAGGTTTACTTCTTTTCCATACAATTATTTTGATGACAACAACTCTAATGTTTACAAAATTTAACATTTCTTTAATGTTTTTAAATTTTATTTTTTAAATATTTTTAAATAAATACAAAAAAAACATAAAATTGTTTGTATTAACGCTTAAAAACAATATTTGTTATCTTAGAAGTGGCTAAAACTAAATTCATTATTATGGAATGGTAGGTATAGTTGATCGGAGGGTTGGGTGCATAAGAACTACAGAGTTTGAAGTCCTTTTGATATACAAAACACAAGTAATTGAAAGCACACCCGAAGTATGAATCTATCATATCCTGAACAAATAGTTTTAAGTCACTGGTATTTTTATTAATTGCTTGAAGCGTTTCATTTCTAAATTTCCAATAAGCACTGGTAGATAAGGCATAACAAAGATTACTTGAACAATAATTAAAATATATATTAAATACTGTACCAGCATAGTTTTCCGATTTTATTAATACCAAGATATGAGTTCTGAATGTCAGCTAAAGTATAAATGAAATTTTGGCGGATTGTGAATAACTCGGGTGTTATTTGAGTTAATTGTGATGAAAACAATACATAATTTGTTTTTAACTTATTGTTAGCACAATAAATGTTATTTTTATTTTGAATCCGAGACATAATTAAAAACATTATTAAACGTATACTAAAATCAAAAGTAAACTTTCTGATGACCCAGGTGTTTACTTCTATCAATAAATCATTCTTCTCACTGGAATAATATATAAGAAAATAAAATCCTAACAAATATTTTAAATTAAATTAAAATATGAATACTTGCAAAAGGAGTCAAGTTTTTCTCTGGTGTCCAATAGTCTAGTGCTTCCAATACTGAAGAAATACTCCAAAGCGTTGTCCACTTCTTTGGTCTCTCTTTCTGTGGGCTCTATAATAGTCCACGACTTGAAACCTGTCATCAAATTGTTCTTCAAATCTATGAACGCTTTTGTCTCACTGTTAATCATATTTACAATCATTTTACTATAACTTTCAGATTTGTTTCCATGGATTGACTTAACTATAAGTAATGTTAAACAAAATTACAATTAAAAAAGAAATTTAATTTTTTACCAAAAATACAAATAATTAAAATTTCAATTAAGCAAGACATTTTGATTTTTTATAAATCGCTGCAAAAATTGTTATTTTTTTCTTGACTTTAATTTAAATATTGTTTTTTATTAATTGACAAAATCAATGCTTAAACCCCCAGATGTTTGACAATATTTTGTTACATAATTAGCAAATCATTAATCTCTGTTTAAAAAGCATTTTATTATCAAATCTTATAATAAATTATTAAAAACTATAAGAATTTCTAAAATATTTTGAATTATTATAAATTGATTTCAATTTTAATTGCATTTTTAAAAACAAATAAAATAAGATTGATTGCTAAGAGAAATAACACCAATCACAATTTAGAATTATTAATCCAATTAAAATCACATTGTTGTCTCTTTAAATAAACTGATATTAATATTGTTGACATTTTATGAATTGTTGTTTAAATAAATTCAAATAAATCATAAAAATCAGTATTTTTTAAATATTTAACTCAAGAGTGACTCAAACTGTTGACAATATGTATGAACGAAGACATGAGAGAAGCAATTGTTTTAAACTCTGTAAATGGATTGTAATTATTTGTGCTGTCGTATTAATAATTGCAATTGTAATAAATATCACATTGATTTTCACTTATAATCAAAAACAAAAAGAATATTTCAATGATTGCGTGAAATCACTTAAGAATCGAGAGGAGTGTAAAAAGGATTCTGATTATTATTTAGGAATTCTTATTTTCGTCACATTTGTAGAGCTAATCTTCCAAACCCTGGGTCTAATCAGTGCAGTATTTGAATTTTATTGGTTACTCTTCTCCTATGCCTTTATGACAACGTTTGAGATTTTCTATATTATCTATTCAATGATATATCAGTCGACGACAGAAACAGAATTATTGATTACGAAATGCATTAATATTATCAAAACTATTGTGTATATTATATCCTGCATAAGCACCTGGATGTTTACACTAGCACTGGAAGATATTATCAACATTTAATTAAATATTAATTGTTTTTATATGAGATTTGATTGAATGTTATTAATAAAAAATTATAATTCAATAAAACTATAATTGAATTAAAATATTGTTTCAAAGATTTTCTATAATTTTAAGTTTTGAAATAATATAAAGAAATTCAAAACATCTTTAAATATGTTATTAATTTTGATCTAAATATTTCACAATTAATAAAATGTCAAATAAAGTAATTTTTTCTTCAAAATAAAAGTGGTTTTGAATTTGAAAACTTAGAAGCACTTGAGGTCTGAAGATGTCATTCACTTAAGTTTTGATTCTTTATGAAAGCAATAAAACTCATGAATCAATTCAAAGCCACTAAATATTGATTCAATTCATGCAAACAATTGATTAGTTTTTCAAATATTATTTAAAAATGTGTTGTTTTAACTGTTTTTGTCCGAAGAAGAAGAGAAAAGAGAATAAGACAGACAACAGATCTTTTGGTTCTTCTGTATCACACAGTGCCTCAACTCTTGAACAGAAGACAAGTCAAGCGGTGTTATTGGCTTCCAGTCCCTCACGACTGCCCACAACTGACTTAACACTGATTTACGACATCCCGAACACAGACTTTAAGTGTGAAGACGATGTCATCCATTCCCACGGCTATGAGATTCTGAAGAAGGAATTGTTGGGAAAGGGTTCCTATGCACGTGTGTATAAGGCCAAGCGTATAGAAGATCAGACAATGGTTGCGTGCAAAGAGATGGAAATTAGTGAAAAGGCCGGACATCGACTGAGAACTGACGCCAAGAATGAGTTGTTTGTTATGGCGAAGACATCTCATCCACATATCGTCAGAATATTCTCTCATTTCTTAGTGAATAACATGGAAACAAAAAAAAGCTCAGTTTTTCTGTTCATGCAATTGGCAGACAATAACTCCCTTTCCGCAATGGTGAGAAACTCCACCCCCAAAGTCAAATTTGATGAAAGCACTTGCAGAAGAATGTTTGCTCAGATGGTGTCTGCAGTGAGTCATATGCATAACTCAAAGATAGCGCACAGGGATCTAAAAATGGGAAACATTCTGTTGGACAGGGATTTTAATGTTTTGGTCGCAGACTTTGGCTTAAGTCGAGTGGCATTCCGTCAGTCCAAAGGTGGGACTCTGTTGACACATGAGTTCGTCGGAACCCTTCCATATATGGCACCAGAAATACTTGTTATCAGAGTTGAAACTATAAGACCTTACTCTCCATTTCTCGCAGACGTCTGGGCATTGGGTGTGATATTGTATGCAATGGCAAACAAGAAATACCCTTTCGGTGATGAAAACACTAAACCACAAGAAATGATTAAAAATCAGTTGATTTTCACAAACAATTTCTCAAATTATAAATTGAGTCGAAATTGGAATCAAAGGTCAAAAGACTTTGAAGACATTATTCAAAGAATATTCACATATGAAGCCCAAACCAGAATTACTGTCAAAGAGTTATTGAAACACAACTGGATTTGCAATGAAATTAATACAATTGATAAGAAGATAGAGGAACAGGGTATTTGAGTGATCGGGGGTCACTTGCATTTTATTTATTTATAATTGTATTATTTATTTATTAAAACAATTTATTTTAATTTGAGATTTGATGTAAACATCTTTTCCTACAAAAGGATATTTACATAAAAACTTATTTTCACTAAATATAAAAATTTTATTAAAAATGAATTGTAATTTGTTTTTACATAAGAATCACTGTATTTGAGACAAAAATAATGAATACATTGAAACAAAACTACTATAAAAACAAATTCAAAAATATCTTGAAATGAAATACAAGTTATTTTTCATTATTGATGTGATCGGACAGAACCCATGTATTCATTACTCTTTGTCGAAAGACTTGATCCCGACTTTGACCCAACATTTGAGTCCACTTTTGAAGTACTTTTTGTGGACTTATCTGATTTTGAGGGCAGTTTAGTACCCGTTTCTGAGAGTACTACTGAAGCAGATTTTGACCGTTCCTTCTCTTCTGACTTTTCCTTTCCTTCGTTTGTTTTTTTACCTAAAATTATAATTCAAAACTATTTCTCATTTATCTATTGCTGAAGACTTACCACAACAACAGAAGAATATAAGGATTAAAATAATTATTAAAATTATTACTAAAATAATTGCAATAATTATAATCAGATTTAATGAACTCTTTTCTGGACTCGAAGTCGTTGTCCCAGAATCTTCAGTTTCACCCGTTGTTTCGTTTATGGGTTTGTCGTCACTGGCGTCAGACACGTCACTTTCCGAAGAGTTTGATGAAGGGGTTGTTGTATTAGTGATCGTCAAAAGGGGCGAACTTTTATCACAATTTACAAATTTTTTGACAGTAAACTGAAATTTAAATATTTTTTGAACACTTGAAATGAAATAATAGTTTTATTTGAATACCTGTTCCCCTTCTCTTTCGGTCACTTTTTCCCCATCAAAGTTGAGTTCAGAGAACTTATTGTCTGCCAACCCATAGACCTTTCCTTCCCAATCGATGAGTGCTGTGAAGTCTTTGGGCGCTTCTCTGTAGTGATGGTAAGAGAAGACCCCGTATTTGTCCAGGTTCTTGTTAGAGACAATATATTTGAGTCCATTTCCGTCGTCAATAATAAAAGACAAATACAGGGTTTGATTTTGAGGTTCAAATGTAATCCCCGAGAAATTTGCTATATTTTGTGGCCAGAAACTGTCTGTCATTTTCCCACTGTCCAACAAACCCCAGGGTATTCTGGATTTGTCGGCTTCAACAGTTGGATTAGCATTTGCCTGTGCTTTGTATGACTTGTATCCAAACCAATCACTTTTGGACTTTAAAGTGCCAAAAACTAAAACATAATTTTCTGCTTTCTTACTATCGGCACAATCAGTCGAGTCTTCCCTCTCTTCGCAACGAATTTTGCCGAAAAACACTGCGCTGTCGACAGAAGTAAATGGATTATCTGTGGATTAAGACACTTATTAAACCATTGAATGATTTGATTCAATAATTAAATACCAATAAATACATCGCTGTGTTTGCGCCGTAAAGTGAGGTTCGTGTTCGTGGGCTCGGCTCTCATCTTCTTGACATCCAATTCCCAAAAGAGAGTTCCGTCTCCGAAGTATAGCACTGAATGAATCATAAATGCTTTGGAAACTGAATCTACTTTTGATAAACAGAAGTTTTGATCTAAAATGTCTTCAGTGTTGGAAGTGGTCATCAGAAGACATAAGAAGAATGTTGAAGAATAAAAGACAAACATTTTGTTTGAAATAAGAATTAGTTTAAAAATATTTAGATTTTTTTTTGAATCAATAAATAAAATGAATTCACGTTTTCATCCAATTGTTTGTTATTTAACTGTTTTTTCATTGTTTAAAAATTTGAATAATTTTTTCAAACAATAATTGAAAAGCAATCAAACAATTGAACCCAAAATCTATTGGCAATGTCTGACACCGTGAGAACCACTGCTTTCAAAGTTTGCAAATTTTGTTATTATAATCGCTACTGGAATGACAATAATCTGGTCCCTATTCTCGGTCACCATTTTCTTTGTCAAATACGAAGACAACAAGAAGATAGTGATCGACAGGTACGAGGAAGTGGTGACTTACCATCAAGTGCTGAATTAAAATCCAAATTCAAATTAAAAATACTGTTTTTCTATAGTTTTATACAAAATTATATTTAAATCCAATTTTCATTTAAATTTTATTTTAACTCATATTTTGAATACATTTTATTTTTCTTTATATAAAAAACAATTGAATCCAAAGTTGCATAATATTAAAACCCTTTACCCAGGGATGCGATGTCACCCAAAGTGACAAACATTTCCAATATAAGGGAATGGTGTTTATGTGGCATTTTGGGGACCTTTTCCTCTTCCTTGCAAATTGAACTGTTATAGGGGTAAAGAATGCAAACATATTTCATAGCACTCGAGAAATATTGTTTTGTCATATCCATAACAAAGTCGACCTCTTGAGTGTCGTTTATAGTTGTGGTCAGGGTTTTCATGAATTCCCAAAATGAGCTGAAATTTAAAGTTAATTAAAATTTTAAGTCTAAATGAAATGAAAATATTTAAACTCAATATAAAATATGTTTTCAAATGAAAATCTCATTCAAAAGCGGATATCAATTGAATTACTTTTTAAAACAGATTTGTTTAGCAATTTCTTAGATATTTATAAACTAAATAGAAGAAAGGTATAACTATTGAAGACATACCAACACAATCTCCCAACTTTTGGCAACTGAAGGGTTGAGTTCTGGATATAGACTGCAGTGTTTAGGAGAGTCTCCTTCACGTCAACAAATTTCTTATTGTATTTCTTGACCTTGGACATAATATTAATGTAGTCCTGTCTGTGAGCGCTTGCATTGCAATAATATTCAGTCTTTTCATCAACCTTTCCAATTAGTATACTCAGGGACACCTGAACTATCATATTATATCTGTATTTACGTCTTATCCAACTCTTCAATGCATCCAAACGTTCCTCTCGTTTACTAAATGTTACAAAAATTAGATTTTAAAGTTGATTAGACGGGAATATAATTAATTGAGCAAGTTATAAGAAAAGCCATAAGATCTGGGTCATACCTGCAAAACACCTCCATATCCTTAGTGTTGTCGACGTATTCCTCTAACTTTCCTCCAAAAGGATAGAAAGCACCGAAGGATTTGTCAATTTCTTCTGTTTCTGAATCAATCGGATCAGTGAAATGCCATTTAACGTTATCTGAGATGTCTTTATAGACATTGCTCACATAATCCGTCTCATTCTTGAAAATTGATTTCAACTCATCCGTCAAGTTCTTCAAAACATGAAATTGCTTTCTTATGTTTGTAATCACATCATTCTTAGCCTTAACAAAGTCTATGAACTTTTCAGTAGTGGTTTCAGACTTTGGGGCATTTGGTGTAGGCGTAGGTACAGGTGCTGGGGATCCGCAATCAATTAAACCAATGGTCACTAACTCTGAGAATAGATTTAAATGTAAAACAAAAATTACTTTAAAATATAATTTGTGCTAAAAATTACCAAATATTACAAAAACTTTAAACAAATTCATGATTTTCTTAAACATTTAAAATTAGATTTGTTAACAAAATGGCAAAAAATATGTATTAATTGAATACTAAAACAGATGTCAATCAGTCTATCATTTAATTAATTATTTAAATATTAATGAGTTTTCAATCATATTTTTAATTAATATTTTATTTATAAAGCACTGAAATGTTATACATTTGATCAGTTTGACGGAAATGAGAAATGCTATTTAAATGTTATTCTAATTGCAAATTGACCAATGCAGTATATTTAATCTCACATGGGTAAACTATATAAATTGATATTGAATTCTGAATTTGTAATCATTTTTAATATTTATTTTTAATGTATTGAATGTTTAAATAATTTATTCATTAGTATTGAGAAATAGATTTTGAGATTCAAACAAACAATTAATTTGAAGATAACTTTTACGCCACAATTATTTGAGGATTTAATTTCATTTAAATTAAATGTCTTTTAAGAAAATAATTGATTTGTATTTTGTGTTAAATATATAATGAACTTTAAATTATATTTATTTGAATTGATTTTTGGATAAATTTTATATTGAATTTAAAAATAACATAAAATATACAATAATCTGAAAAATGAAATCAAATAGCAATGAAATAAATAATATTTGATGTCATTGAGTGAAATTGATATTATATTTGAAAACAATCGGATCTCCCAGTGATTGATTGAAAACACAATTAATTTCATATAATCTTTATTTAAATCTATTGTTCATTAACTGTTTTACAGATCTAAAAGAGTTACCCAGGTATGCTCTGTTTATTTGAATTACACATTAATTTAAATTAAATTTTTAAATTCATTCAATAAAACTGAAAAACAGTTTAAAAAATAGTGTAAATTAATACAAAACTTTTATTATGAATATTATCTGAGAGTTGTTGCCATTAATTAACTTTTATTACTTTTACTACTATTTATTGTTTAATTAAATATTTTTGAAGATAATGAGAACATCTGATCCCTGGGTAACAGATATAACAAAGTCTGAGTTTTGCATTTAGTAATTGTGAGGAAAACACTTAATATTGATATAATTTTGACGTAAAGTGTATTTTTGTTAAAAAATTAAATTTCTTTTGTTTTTGTCATTATTTCTGAATTTGATGTAAGATTTACACAAATATTGACAATTCATTAGATTTGATGAATGAATAGAGAATTGAATTAAGTTTTTATAAATTACTTTTTTAAAATAACAAATGTATTTGATTTACGCACAGTTGGTCTCAATTGAGTGACAATAAAAATTGACTGATTATTACAGTAAATGTAAAATAATTTTCAGACTTTAATGAAATGTTTTTATGATTAGATAACAATTAAATGGCAGTAAAATTGAATTATTAAACGAAGAGAACAATCAATTGATATATTAATCAAACTGTGATTTTGTGGACCACTTGAGGACTCATTGTTGCATTGATTACAACAAATTGTTTGTCTTAATTCAAAGTCCATTAGAAAATAGTGAGAGATATTCCCATTGACTATACATTTATATTCGTTGTTATCGTTAGTAATCAATCAGTTATTGAATATTTGTTTTAAGGATTAGTTTTCTATTGAAAAGTGAACTAAAAATATCAAAATCAATATCAAATCAATTGAAAAGTCGTGTAAATGCAGTGAAACTGAAATAATAATAAATATATCTATCTGTGAGACAATTGATTGAATAGTAACTCATGAGTTGTCAACAGATTTTCATTGTTTTTAAAGATATTTTGTTATTTTTATTGTCCATTCATTTCATTTCAATTGTTCTTTGATTTCAATTACAGTATTACCTTTGGATTCAAACCTGAATTCCCTGAATATTTTAATAATTATTCTTTAGTTTACTTTCGTTTAACTTTCAAGTATTTAATCGTTTTATCATTTGATGACATAATTATTGAAGTGATTCTGATTCTGAAGAAAAGGTTAAAGACTTATAAAAAATAAAATAAAATTTTATATACTTTTGTAATTTTTTTTATTAAAATAAAAGAAATTTTATTCAGAATTATGTTTGAAATAATTGAAATCTTGTTATTGAATTGAAATAATGATCAGGGTGACAAAATAAAATAATTTGAAGAGTTTTATAATCTTTATTCAAATATCATTGAATTGTGACCCGGAATAATGTAATCATTGTTTCCGTATTTCCTTTCAATATTTCCATAACTTTTATTTAATAAACACTAAACAAACAAAATATTATTTTTCAAAAGTGTTGTAATGTTTGTCTGAATATACTGTATATAGAAACAGAGTTTATTTCAATTCATTAGATGTTCCAACTAGGCTCTCTCTCTCTCTCTCTCTCTCTCTCTCTCTCTCTCTCTCTTTCTCTTTCTCTCTCCAACAAATCTGAACATCAAATTAGAGTACACTTAGTGTTATATAACTATAAAATTTTTATTAACCCCTAAAAGCTCTAAAATAAATAATAATTAAATCAATTGTTTCAAACAATACGACAATACATAACAGATATTAATATAATTGAAATTTCAGTCATTTTAGGGAAAATTAAAATCAATTTCATCACAAAATATTAAAAAACAGATTTATTTATGAATAAAACATATTTTAATAATCAAATGCAACAAACTTTGTCTGACTTTCTCTCAAATTCTAAGAGCTATTAGTTTTGCAATCAATTACTGTTTCCTTCCCTTCCCTTAAAGAGAGCACTTGTAGACCATTATAACAATTATTGTATTATTCAAATGTAATTCAATCACATATTGTATGACGAATAACACACATTATATTTGAATTTACGGAGAGTGCAGACAAACTGAGTCAATACTATTGTGTTACAATCAATTGGGTTGCCAGTGCTGGCACAGTCTGTCTGGAACACCATCAATCAATCACCAATGTCATTTTTGGTCTTTAAATTTAAACATTCACTTGTGTTTCCCTCAAAGCTTTGAAAATATTAATTATGAAATTTAAAAAATAATAAAACTTTTAAACATAAAAAATAATTGAATTTTGTTTTTAATTCAATAAATTTGTGTAAAAAAGTTGTTTTGAATTTTATGTTATGTTATGTTATGTTATATCAATAATAAGTTATTTACAAAATAAGTGCAAAAATTCCATACATTCTGTGAATTCGTGAATAATATTGAATGATATTCAGTGAAACTAAACATTAATTTTCATTAATAATCATTTTTTACGACAGATTTCGTCATTGGATTAGAAAATAAAATAATTTGAAACCTGTTTTCATAAATCAGATTTCATTTTGGTTTGTCATTAATTCAAATGAAAAGTTTCACTTTTAGTTAGGAATCAGAGGGAAGGGAGAGTTAGGGAGAGTTAGTGTGAGTCCGTTGTTTGTACCTCAAAAGGTTAGTTAAAAGAGGGGGAATGTAAGAGAAATATTGTCCAGAAGTAATTCAATATGAGTTTTCCACCCAAGGATCTAATCATAACAATTGTTAGTGAATCAGATAAGTTTCAGTGCCAGTTAGGCACTGGTATTCTCACGTGGTATCAGTCATTTCAGTCATATTCACGTAAAATAAAAAATTATTACACATTTTATCAGTGCTTTGAGTAAAAACTTTTTGTATGTTTAATGTATAACAAAAAACTGAACATAACTTTCAATATATATAAAGAATTTTTGTTTCATTTCTTCTCTAATATACTCTTTTGACTCAATCGATGAAAACAATCCAAAAATCAGTTAATATTTTAACGTTTATTAATGTGATATGAATTGCAGTCAAAAGTTGTCTGTCATCGAAAAGTTTAGCAAATTTTAGTCAAAATATAATCATTTGTATCAAAGAATTGAAAACAAAAATTCAATACTTTTTTTTGATTCAATGCCTGAATAGCTGTTGAAAAGTATTTATTAAACATTTTATTTTAAAAGTGTTTTTTATTTGTGAAACAAATTGACAAAAAGTTATTAATTTTTGATGAATTGAGTCTAAAATTTGTTGAAATAATAATTAGTCAAAGAATTAATCGCTTTATTTGTAATTCAAAAAGTTTTCCTGAAATAAGAGTCAAAAACAAATTATTTTCAAAAAGTTCTTTAATTTTGTGCAAAAAGTTTCAAAGTGTGGATAAAATTGTATTTTTTTTATTGAAAATAATTTTTTGATTATTTTCACTGAATTTAATCACAATTATCGCCGCAATGGACGACGGATTGAGTTTGAGTTCTTCATTAGAGAGAGAACTACTGACTCTTCAAAAGCTGAACAATTCGTTTGAAGACGAAGACTGCCATACATTTGATTCATGTTTCGCCAACTGCTGGGACGACCACCTCATCACAGATCTAGATAACGATATTTTGGACAAGAATTTCATCGATTATTTAAGTCAGACATCGAGTAATAGCGGCTCATTCATCGACACACCCGACGCCTTCAACGGTGCATCCGCTGAAGAATTGTTAGCATCAATATCATCGCCGTCACCGCCTCTGAGTCCATGGGACTCAACATCATCAACCCTGTCATCTCCGGCCACTTCGGATGAAGACATTCACACTAATTGGACGCCAAGTAATGATTTTGTTGTTCTTGGAGTTGGACTCAAGACACTGACCGAAGACTCAGACTATTTAGTTCCCAATAATCGTAGAAATTCTGAAACAATTTTTGTCAACAATTTTAACAATAATTTTGTGAATAATGCTATGAATTGTGTAAATAATAATAATATGACTACAAATCCAACTGTAGTTAAGTTGCCGTCACTTAACCCTCAATATTCAGCAATGATTATGAAAATGAATAATCAAAACAATCAAAATCACATCAATGCCTGTGTTTTACACAATAGTATTGATTGTAGTCTTAATGCAAATTATTTGCCAAAAAGTGCAGCAATAGTGCCATCGATTATACCGACGCCGTCACCCAAACGGGCGACAACTGCCGGTCCAAAGAGACAGAGAAAGAACTCACCCCAGGAACAAATAGAAAAACAATTTATTTGTAATTATGATAATTGCGGTAAAATATATTCAAAGTCATCTCATCTGAAGGCACACCTGCGCCGACATACGGGAGAAAAGCCTTTCGCATGTCTATGGCCGGGCTGTGGCTGGAGGTTCTCGCGATCGGACGAATTATCCCGTCATAAGCGATCGCATACTAACGACAAACCCTATGAGTGCCCTATTTGTACAAAACGTTTCTCAAGGAGTGACCATTTGGCCAAACATTTGAAAGTCCATAGAAAGGAATTCCCGGATGGAATCAAATATGAATTACTGTTGCCGCGCAGGGGTCGGGCCGGACGTCGACCAAACAATTACAACCAACAACAACAACAACTACTACTCCAACAACAGCAACAATTGGCTCAATCGGGAGGACAGGCAGCGAACCAATTGATGCAGTCATCCCATAGTAACTCTATTTCTCTTATCGGTCCAAACATTACCAAACCATAAGACCTATCGATTAGTTATGACTAATGACTAATCATTTCTTTCCTAATGTTTATGTCATAAGAGGTTAGGATTTCTTATAGTCTTTGAAACATTTAATGCTTTGTCCCAAATATAGTGAACACAAATCCAGGGTATAATTAATTTGTTAGTCATTTAGTAATCAAAAATTTTTGATCAAATCATTGATTAAATTGAATGTAGTTTTGGTGTAAAATTGGGTTTTAATTATAGATTGAGTTCAAGAATATTCAAAGGGTTTGATAATCACTGCAATAATTGATGTTTTTGTTCATTATATTTGAAATCAATGTTTTAATTGTTATTTCTTTTACAAGATTTGAAACAAATTAATGAATTATTATTGAAAACAAATACTTGTTTTCAGTAATACTTGAATTAAATATAAAAATACTCTGAAAATAATATTTATTTATTAATTGAGGGCATAATCCATGAATCCATCACTTATTTGATTATGAGCTCCTGATTCCATACCATTCCACTGATTCTATACAATAGTCTCAAAACAACAATCAAATACTTTTCATGTGTTTCTCTTATCGACACAAAAATAAGAGAAAATAATTTTTTATATATTATTTTTGCACTCAATTATTGTTTGCGTCGACTATTAAGTGGTTTATAATTAAACTGTTTTTCTTTCTCTTATATTTTTCCACTCTTTCTCTAATGGTATTAATTTATTGTTATTATTATTATTATATGATTTTATATTTTAATTGAAGTCATATCGCAATCAAAATCTCTTTTTTCTCTCAAAGTATAGAAATTTTTGTTCAATTAAATCACAAAACGAGTCATTATTTTCTCATTTAAAGTAATTTTTTGAGAAAATAATTATTATTTTCAATCATTTGTTTAAACATTTTCTCCCTATCTCTGAATCAAATAACTTATTTTGAAAATGTTATGCTTTTTCACACAACTATCAAATGTATTATCTTTTGATAGACTAAACATTTATTATTATTATTATTAATAAGTATTTTGTGAAATGTCATATTATTTTATTGGATGACAACTACAAGAAATCAAAAACATATCAAAATCATTATTAAACCAAATATACAACAATTTGTTTGATATAACAATACATTAATTAATTATACTGGCTCATACTCTGTAACATTTGGTCTCTGATTGTCCAGTATCTGATAAACCAACAGAATATCTACACATTTATAGTAAATTCAAATTTATATTCACTTTTAAATTATTTTTTGTGTAAATCATATATAAATAAATAAGAAATTATAAAATTAAAAGTATTTGAAATGAATTTATAAACAAATTATTAATTATATAAAAGTTTGTAATTTATTAAACAATTAATTAAAGTATTTATAAATAATATGAAAAAATTAATTATTAGTTAATTTAAGAAATCTATTGAATTAAGACACAAATAATTTCATTAAATAGTTATTTGTTTGTAATTTAATTAAATGTTGTATTTCTTCATTTGTTTTCTTAATCTAATCCAGGTACAGTATTTGAATATCAAAATAACTTATTTCACATTATTCTCAATATTTGTCAATCAATTTGTAGATAAATTTATTTAGATATAAGAAATCAGATGACTATTAGATCCCTGACCTCATGGCGTGAAATATTAATAAATAGATGCAAACATACAATGGATATAACGAAAGGTCAATATTTTCTCTTTTTATGGCACACATCAGACGACGACCACAATTAGTAAGAAAATTGTTAGTCATCTTAAAAACTGGAAATATTTTGAAGATTGAGTGCTAAGACCTTAGGATGAAGTCATACGACAACTAATTTTGTTGTTATGAGTCAAACAAATGGTGATTAATATGAGAATAAACACCAAATGTCTGTACATTTATATGTCTTTCAGCTAAATATAAACAATAGATTAACTTTCAATCAATTTATTTTGCAAACAGTGTTTATCTAATTATATGAAACACACATTACATTATACTATTTATTTCCCCTTAAAATTAGCCCCCTTAAAGTGGACACGAGAATCTGTATTTGGAATCTGATGGGTGATTCAATTGTTGGAAATATCTTCACTTAAAAACTGACAAATATTAATGAAATAAAACGATAAAAACAAAAGTATTTCCACGAAATTGAATAAAATTTGTAATTCTTTTAGTAATTCAGAGGTATTTTGAAAATGAGATTAAATTAATGATAAACTGCTATAGAATTGAAGGAATTTTAGTTTTCCTCACATTTGTAATGAATGTCTAAAAAACATCAAAACATACTTCAATCCAATGTTTAAACAGAATCTATTGATTGATATTTCAATTACTGTTAATTACTGTTAATATGTGTTTACTTTAAACAAGGATTCGGAGCTTAACCTTGAATTGTGGCTTATTTTCACTAATAAGTGGTTGACTTGATTTGAGCGACAACTTATGGTTGTTGTGTATAATAAGGGTTTTATCAAATGAATCACTCATTTCATTGAATTTCTCAATAATAATCAAATCTTGAAATCACTTCCAAATACGGTATAAAAGTTCAAAATCCGATTAAGAATAACACAAATGAATGTTATGTTAAATATTTCTCATTTTTATATTTCATTGGTTTAACTGTTTTTGAGTAAACATTTAGTTTATGTTTAGAAATATTTATATTAAGTTATTATTTGTTAAATTTTTTAATCATTAATTTTTTTATTGTTATAAAAGTCTTGAAAAAGTTATTGTTTATAAAAATTTCAGAGATTTGTTGAATATTTAGATTAGATTTCTATACAATCGTCTCATTATATAAATTATTAAATATATATTTGTTGAAATCATTATATTATTTGATATTTTATTTAAATAAAAAACTAAATATTTATGCAAAAGAGGACTCAAATCTACATTTACTTTAGCATCAAATGTCAAATTATATCAAATCATCAATTTATGACATATTTTACTTTAAAACTACAAAATATATCATAATTTTTGTGTTATTTTAAATTCAAAATCAATTTAAAGAATATTAAATAAAATTTATAAATAAATCGGTTTTTAGTTCAAAGAAAACCAGTTTTGCGTTAAAATTGATTTCATTTTATAACTCAATAATAGTTTAATAATTATTAATTAATTTAATTGGGATTTACTATTACGGTAAATGTGCTAGATGCAATCGATGCAATGGACTCAGGAAAATATGCATGGATTTAATAGTTTAGTATTAGAAATATGTTCTTGTTGAGATTTCTAATGCATTTATCATTGTGAAAAGCAGTGAATATTGTTTTATTTGATATAAAGTGAGATTTGAAGTAACCTTGCATATTTTTTCAACAGTGAATGAATAAGTTTTGCAAATATTGCTGTTTAGACGTAATTTATAACATATTTCAGAGTATTTTCGTTCAAAAGTCTGCATTAATTCAGGGATTTTGACGTCAAATGAGTGGAGAAGTGAAAGAAGTGATCGATTGGTTGAAAGCTTTCATACATTTTGTGGCAAATATTTGTGGAAAATATAAATGCATTGAAAACGCAATGAAATGAACGAAACATTCGTTTCTAATATCAATAAAAGTTTGAATATAAGAGAAAAAACACTAAAATTTCAGTTGAAATGAAAAATAGAGTGAAATATAAGTGAAATGAAAACCAAATGAAAAGCAAATAATAACCAAAACATTGAAAAACATCTGAAAAATCGGTTTTTATATTAAAAACGCAATAATTATTTGAATTGAAAAACATTTTCACAATTATTATGAAAAATGTTATCAAAAAACTGAATGAAAAACTCAATCATAATATCAATGAATTAATTGATAAAAAGGTTTTCAATAGTAATAAAAGTAATAATAATTACACTAATTGTCAGACAATTACCGCAAACTCTTGGCCGCGAAGGAAGACATCCATTGATAGACGAAGAGCTCCGACAAAGCCATCGGCCATTGAAGTGGTGGCCAATTGTGGCCAAACCTCTACCGATATAATGGCTTCCGATATGACTCTATCGCCGATCAGATCATTGGACGACTTCTTGTCTGCAAATCGGTATCGTT
Source organism: Pantelozetes paolii (assembly GCA_034687845.1). Lineage (NCBI taxonomy): Eukaryota > Metazoa > Arthropoda > Arachnida > Sarcoptiformes > Oribellidae > Pantelozetes > Pantelozetes paolii. Next base: position 24,123 of record JAQGAT010000250.1, read on the forward strand.
TGCCGCAGTATAAGGACATCGAGAAGTGGAACCGACGAGTGGTTCACAACCTCTTGTACTTTCAGACCAACTACTTCTTAACCGCTATTATTATCTTCACTTTAATTGGGTATTAGTTTTCACTTTAATTATCTTTTATATCATTGAAATGTGTTTTAGGTTTGGGTTTCAGTTTTTTTTTGGTTAAATTTGGGTTTAATTTTGGTATTCATTGTCAATAAATGCAGAGATTTTCAGTGAAATTGTGTTTAAAAACTGATAATTAGTTTCAAAGAAACCCTTTCTTTGCCTTTGGGTTTGAAAATAGGGTCAAAACCGTTGAACTTTTGTGTAAACACTTAAAGATTATATTCAGGGATAAAATCCATACTATTTTTGGAAACAATTTTATGACATTTTGTCTCAAAATTAAAACCAATTTTCAATACATTTTGCCATAAATTAGACAAAACTTGTGAACAAAATCTGGAAATACTTTTCACTTGAAATGAGTTTTACCCCTTCCTCTCGGTTAACATTGCATGTAATCTTAAGTGTATCTTGATGATTTTTAAATGACCCAAAATCAGGTGCAATCTTATCCGGATATTATGCACCCCTTCACAGGGATTCACTTAAGATTGCAATCTTAGTCGAGAGGAAAGGGTAGTATAATATTGAAAACACATTTTTATATTCAAATAATTGAAAATATATTTTGTTTTTGAACTAAACTTTTAAACAAATGAATGACTAATGACTTAAACTCTGAATTGATTGACAGTATTGTAAAGCCGACGCAAATATTGTTGGGTTTGTTAGCGATGTTAATAGCGATCGCAATATTCATTTACGCCAACAACAAGAGTCCGCAGTTCATGGACTTCAAGCGCAGTCACCCTTTCATCTCACTTATGCTGATCTTCGGCGGCGGTTCACTAATCGTATACCTGTTCTCAGCGGTTCTGGTCTTCTTGTTTGGCATACTTTTGCCCATTTTCTTAGTCTTACTTCACGCCAGTCTTCGGACCAGAAGTATAAAGAATAAAATCGCAAACACTATGGAAACGGTTGGCATAACTAAGACACCGATGGGTCTACTCCTCGACTCCTTTGGTTCAGACCCTGAAAAAAGTTTTTATTGATTTACTAATCGTTAAACAAATTCAACACTTCTTTTGCTTTTTCTCATTGAATAAACATTTTTCACTATTTATTCATTCAATTAATAATAGATTTTAAAAATACTTTTATTTTTCATGTTTTGATTCATTCAATCATTTTTTGGGAAATTATTTACTATTTATAACTCAATAACACTTTTAACGACTAGTCATTGGATTTCATCTGTTTTTGACTGTCTTTCCAATTGATTCTGAAATTATTAGACTTTTTTTTCCTTTAATTAGATCTCAAATACATTTTTTTCTTTAATCTAAGTGTTCATTGAATTTGATTTTTATTTCAAATTATTTTTTAAGAATTTGTTTTTTGCCAAAAATATTGTTCAAAATTTTAACAATAATTATGAAAATTGAAAAAAATGTAAATATTTTTAACCAATTATTGCTTTTTGTGAGCAAAAGCCTAACATTTATTGTAATTTCAATGATATCTCGACTAATAAACTGTTTGTTTGACTGAAACTAAGGTTTAATTTTTTGTAAAATATTAAAATACTAAATTCAATAATGCAAATGACCTGGTACAGTATTATTAATATTTTATTTATAATAACGTGTAAATGAATACAAAGATGAGTTAAAAATTACAATAATTTTTTTCATTCATTGGGAATATCACTGAAATTATAAATAGGGAAGAGTAGACACCAGTCTCAGCATTGAAAGAGTTTTACATATTTCGCATGATTAAGTAAAATTGATTAAGTGAGCTTGTTGCTACTGACATACCTGTGCAGTAGGTATTTGCTTCAAATATTTAAAAATCTATTTGAAATAACTTTTAGTTAAATAAGTATTCATTGAATGAATGGACAAATGGGTCGTCAGTTTGTTATTTAATAACGAAGAGAGAGATAAATGAATTATCATTTCATCTGTTTTGCAAGTAATTTATCAGTAGTTATAACTGTGTTATCATATCAGTGGACATCCGGTGCACAATTTGAACAAATATTTATTGAGAAAACGTCATTAAATTTGTTGCCTTTAAAAACTGATTGATTTTTTTATTTAAACTATTTTTCACTCGATTTTGACAATTGTTTGACAAATCATTAAAATTAAATAACTTTTCAATTCTTATAATCATGTCTTCAAATGCAAAGAGAGTTGTTTTGGCCTATTCTGGAGGTTTGGACACAACTTGTATACTGTTTTGGCTCAAAGAACAGGGATTTGATGTCATTTGTTATACAGTAATTGATTTTTGATTTTATTTTCAATTATTTATACAAATAATTATTGCAATTAAGGCCGATGTGGGACAGGAGGAAGACTTGGAACAAGTGAGACAACAGGCCCTAAAACTCGGAGCCATTGATGTATTTATTAACAATTTAATCAAAAAATGGTTTATTACTAAAACTTTGATCAAATTTAGGCCAAAGTTGAGAATAGAGTCGAAGAATTTGTTACAGAATTTGTTTATCCGTCGCTCTCTTACGGAGCTATATATCAGGGAAGGTATTTATTGGGGACATCCCTGTGTCGACCCTGTATTTCAAAAGGTATGGTGAGATTTGCACACGAAGTAAAGGCTCAGTATATATCTCACGGCGCGACCGGTAAAGGCAACGATCAAATTAGGTTTGAGTTGTCGTGCGCTTCAATCGATCCAAACATAAAAGTAATTTAATTTTAATTTGATTTATAAATTATATTTATTATTACCCCTTTCAGTGCATCACCCCCTGGAGAATGAGCTCATTTTATGAAAGATTTCAGGGAAGACTAGATCTCATAGAATACGCAAAAGTAATCAAATATTTTATTCATTTTTTGTTAAAACTATTTTCACTTTAAATACAATTTACAGACAAATGGTTTCAAAGTCGGGGCCACTCGTGAGAAGCCGTATAGCACTGACGCAAATATAATGCACATCAGCTTTGAGTCTGGAGTTTTGGAAGACCCACTGCACCCGCCTATTGATGATATGTATTTAATGACCAAAAATCCAAGTAAATGGCCAAATGAGGTGGATGAGATTAAGATAACATTCAGAGAGGGATTACCGGAAAGGGTTGAAAATTTGAGCACAAATTTCAAAGTAGAAAATGCGATCGAAATCCTTAAATATCTAAACCTTTTGGGAGGAAAGCATGGAATCGGAAGAATTGATGTAAGAATTGATTTAACTATTTATATATTCTTTAGATTTTGTTTTGTTTAAATAGATAGTAGAGGACAGGTATATTGGCATGAAATCTCGTGGAGTGTATGAGACTCCGGGAGGAACTATACTCTGGAATGCCATTAGAGATCTGGAAACTCTATGTTTGGATCGGGTATTAAATATAATTGTAATAACAGTTGAATACAATCTTTGAATTGATAGGAAGTGAACAAAATCAGAGCACAGTTGGCTCAAGAGTTTGCAGAAAAGGTTTATTACGGACTCTGGTATTCACCCGAATGTGATTACATCAGAGCCTGTCTTAAGTTAAGCCAAAAACTGGTCAACGGTTTCGTTATTTTGCAATTATTTAAAGGCAATGCATATATAAGGGGCAGAAAAGCTATCAATTCTTTATACGATCAGCAACTCGTCAGGTATTCAATGAGATATTTATTATTCAATATTTATTTATTTATAACCCTTAGTATGGATGTTAAGGGGGATTTCACTCCTAGTAATGCCGACGGATTTATTAAGACATCTGCCATAAGATTGACTCAATTCAGGAATGCCTACAAAACAAGTCCTTATAATTGACTTACAATTAACTCATAAAATAAGATTTATTTTTAATATTTTTGATAATTTCTCTAAATTTTGATTTTAAATGAAACAAATTGTGAAACAAATGCATTAATAAAACAAATGTTTTACATATTTTCATCAATTAATTCAAAATTAATCATTGAATACAAAGAATAGAAATTACAATATATTTTAATAAATTATTGATTTATTAATAATTTCGCACAATATTTGTGTTGAAACGTAACCATAGCTAACTGGCCCTGTAGTTCAATGAGAAACTGAGCTTAATATTACAGTATTGATATACAGTATAAAACAATACAATAGAAAAGATGTACAAGTACAGTACAGGACAGTATATTGTGTAAAGTGTTGTAGTAATTATTTGTTTCACTTGTTTTACACGAATATATTCTCTAAACATTGGTAAAGAATATTTTACTCAAAAATATAAACGATTTTATAAATAATTTAATTGTTTTTAAATAGTTTTCAAAGAATTTTATGGTTTTTCTTATCATTAATATTATTATGGGTTCAATTGATTCTGAATAAATAATTTAATAATTATTACATTAAATGTTTTTATTTGAAAATTTTGATAATATTTTGTGCAAGAATAGAGAAAATTCATTAACCTGGGTGCAAACCATTTCAAATTACACTGGAGGTATTTTTCAATATATTTTTATTTAATTATATTTAAATTAATGTAATATAATTGAAATTATATTTAAATTTCAAATCCATAGCTATATTTGGTATTCTGTTAGCCCTGTGTATATGTCTGGGCTATGCCTACCGACCCCTGCGATTGATATTCTGGAAAATGGCTTTTGTTTTGATTGCGTTAATAATTATATATTATTTTTACAGAATATTTAAGTCTTATTATAAAAAGTATAATAAAATTCAAAACAGTTTTACAATTTATTACATAAATAATACAAATCTATTGAATAATAGACTTAATGTTCAGTCTATTAGTGGAACGACATCTCAATCAACAATATTTGGCCGAAGATTAAGTGATTCGGATTTGTTTGACATTAATAACCAAAATATTAGTCAAAATTCAAACCATTTATTGAATAGAAATTCATTTTCAACTAATTTTCTTCAAAATAATTCATTGAATGATAGAAATAATGAAATTCATAGACAGGACAGACATATCATACGAAGCCCTCCCCCGGCATATGAACAGGTAATCCATTTCAATCGATTACCTGATTATAACGAAGCGATTAAAAGACAGAATAATAATAAAATGAAATTTTGATTTCAAAACAAACAATAAATTGATTTTGAATTTTATGTTAATTTTTATAAAATAGTGAAAAAAATATTTTAAATATGTTTTAAATAATCAATAATTTGATGTAAATTTAGAGAAAATAAAAAAAACAAATAAATATAAAATTTTAATCACTTTTTGAATGAATTTTATTTTTTATAATTTTATGGACAGTAGTCATAAATTGAGTGTTTTTTGTTGGAAGACTTGATCCCGACTTGAATTCAGTGTTTGAACCAATTTTTGAAGTACAGTATTAATTACATTATAATTTCTACTCTTAAGTCTCCAGTCATTATGCTTTCATAACTGTTTCTCAATTAGTTTTCGACCGTTCCTTCTCTTCTGATCTTTTGATTGTTATTATTGCCAAAATATATAATTCAAAACTATTGCTTAAGACTTAACACAACAACAGAAGAATATAATTATCAGTTTTTTAAATAAAAAAAAAGTTAAGAAATGAAAAAATAATTGAAATCAAAGACATATTTATCGAAAACTTCAAACACGCGCTTTGTTTCCATTATTCGGTTAACATTCCTGTGTTTCACACAATTTGTAACAATTGTTAGTTGAAGTGCGAGAAATCACAAACAATTCAAACTTCAAATCAATTGTTTCTCACATTTCAATAGCTTTTCAGTTATTATTTGGAAATAAATTGAAACAAAAAATTCGTTTTCAAAACAGTTATCAAACAATTGATCCCAAAATCTGTAGACAATGTCTGACTCCGAGAGAACCCCTGCTTTTAAAGTGATAAAAATGATTGTTATAATCATAATAGGAATAGCAATCGTTTGGTCCCTATTCTCGATCATTATTTTCTTCATTAATTATGAAGACAACAAGAAGATAGTGACCGACAAGTGTGTGTCCGACGCCAAGACAGAAGAGGAGAAGAAGGTATGTGAAGACATCGGCAACAATATAGGAGTTATTATAATCATTGGGGCCGTCATTAGTATCCTCTTCTACGCAATGGGACTCTTCGGTGCCATCCGTGAGAGCTTTTGTCTCACCATTTCTTTCGCTATCATCACAACCATTCTTCTGGTGTTGGGAGCGGGTGCTGTCACTATTGCGGCCACAGGAGATGTCAAACCGATTGAGAAAATTATTGCCATCCTCTCTCTTGTGATGGCAATCGTCGTCTGCATCGGCAGTTGGATACTTGCGCTGTCCATCAATGGCTGTATTAAAATCTAATTTCAACTCATTTTCAAATGTTTATTGATTTATAACAAAATTGTTTTACATTTTAAACCATTTTTGCATTCAATACAAAATATTTATACATTTTTTATATGACTTCAAATTCAGATACTTTTCATTCAATTCATTATTTATTACAATAAAAATTCAATTCATTATTAAAAACTTCAAAACTTTGGGTTTAATATAAGATCTGATAAACAAAAACAATTAAATCATAAAATTATTGCCAAAACTGTTGACAAAAACCAACAAAATATGAAAAATAGTTTCAATTTTGAGTTTATTTTTAATATTTTTTATAAAATAAATAATAAATTATTGAAAAAAAGCTAATTTTCGTCGTCTGTAGTCATAAACTCGTGATAATTAAGAACTCGTCGCTTCGTTTGTCTAATGAACTGCTGTTGTCTTAAATATATTTTAAATCCCCCTTTGATTAAAATGAAAGTGAGTCCACCCTGGATGTCGACAAACGGTTTAATTAATGATTTGAAACAAAATATATTTAAATTCAAACCAAAAGTGTTTTATTTAAATCCGATTCAATCGTATCGTAAAGACATTGTCCGACAAACTTCCCAAATGTCGGAAGCAATAGAGCGCCTGAAATAAGATGACATTGAAAACTAGAATCTGGTTTTATTACCCCTGAAGTAAATGAGAGGTAAATATAATGATTGATTACTTACCGACAAATGCACGACATATTGAAGAACCGGAAACATTGATCTCAATGTGATTAATCACTCCATTATTCCTCTCAATTTGAACCGCATTTTCAAGACCTAAAAGATTCCTTTCCATCGAATCCCTGACCACTCCTTCGGCAGGACTTCCAGTGAAGAAGGAGAGGAAAGGCATGCGATTGTAGTTTCGCCGCCAAAACCTCAAAACCATATTTTCCCAGTTTATCAGTTTCCCCGCAAACAGTATGAACGGAATGGACGGCAAACCAATCAAAGGTAAAGATTTGTTTGAGTTATTCACTATTTCTGTCGTTTTGTCGGCGCCTGAGTTGTGGACACATATTATTGTTTAGAGTTTTTGTTATAAAATCAAAAATCATTTACCGATTATTTGAAGACATGTAATGACACCATAACTAAAAGCACTCATATATACAGCGCCGGCGACGCACAGAACCATCGCATACGTTGACACTTCAGGGTTGGATAGGTTTGGAGTTTAGTTAACAGTGATTACAATACAAGCAAATAATTCATACCATTATTGAGAACCGATTCATACCATAGGATGACATCAATTAGTTTGCCTTAAAATTGAAAACAATTTTAATGAAAAACAATACAAAATGAGATCAAATGTGAGACCATTGGGAGGGAAGACGAGTACGTATTGAGTGCCACATTGAGAGCACTTCACCGAAACATTTGTATCCAATTTCTGCTTCTCATCGATCCATAGCTGAAGACACTCGTTATGAATCCATTTAGCGGTTCCTCTGCACCGACAGGGACTCAACCACTGGTCGTCACCGGTCTTACGGTCACTGCTGTCCACCTCTTCGTGTCCTAAACACAGCCAACACTGGCGTCTAATCAGTGGTTGAATTTGTAGTTAAAAGACAATCAAAGACTCAATGCTTACAAACCTCTCAACCAATGAATTGTCGTTTAATTGCATTTCATTTTCAATGATATTATTAATTGGGTTTAAATCCAGACATTCATTGAAACCTAAATTATCTGACATTTTGTCACTCAATTGATCCGATCTTAAGACAACTGAAAACAAATCAATAAATGATTTTATTTTTATTGAAAATGAGTTTAAATTAAAAACAAATAAACAATTAATTGATTAAAAGATTAAATGATTTGTAAATAATTGAAATGTTTTTATGTTTTCAAAGGATTTCGTGATTTCGTCAGAGATTTCAACGAAAATAATGTGAAAATGATTTAATGTTTTCACAAAAGATGTCATCATTTCTGTTGACGTCATATAACGCCATGTTTTGGACAAACGTTTCCTCATATATAACGTTACGTTCAAAAGGTTTTTGAAACCCATTTATAAAAATTATTTAAAAGTTTATTAAATATTCAATAAATTTTAAAATTTAAACATTTTTCAAATAAATATAATTAATCTTGATAGATGATGTTAACTTCATCATGTTCACTTTGTCTATTCAATTTGTAATGAATAATTTAAAATGAAATTCACATAAAGTGATGTCATTTATGAACGACTCATAACATTCACTGCCATTGAAGCCCAAACTAAACCCAACTTAACATCAATTGAATTGAAAATTGATTTTTAATTTAATTAATAATTAATTAATAAATAATTTGTAATAAAATTAAAACCAAATTATGTTTTGTTTGACTTCAAAGCTGGTCATCACTTCGACGCCGATTACTATCGGGTAATGAAAACACAATTTCCTATTCAATTGAAATGTTGTTTAATATTAAGATCTCTTTGAATGTCTTATGTCTTATGTCTTGTCATTAGTGTCCAAACCAGAGGAATGGCAACTCTTAAAGACAGTAATTATATTCAAATGTCTATTGAATTGAATTAAAAACTAATAATTGTTTTGCAAATCAAAGTCAGAGTTCGTCTAAAGTCGGTCACAAATATCCAAAAGATTACACAATCAATGAAAATGGTTTCGGCGGCCAAGTATGCCAGAGCCGAACGTGACCTCAAGTCTGCCCGTAGTTTCGGTGAAGGCACTCAGGGTTTGTCTAATTCTATACCCATTTGTTGAACTCATTTGTCATTAGTTTTCGGGTTTTTCTTTCGTTAGCTTTCTATTCAAACTCAGAACTAATTAAAGCTGAAGAACAGCCCAGACCTGGGACTCTCCTCATTGCCATGACTTCGGACAGAGGCCTCTGCGGTGGTGTCCACTCGTCAGTCGCCAAAAGGATTCGCGCGATTATGAAAAGCGACCAAAAGACCGAAGATATGAAAATTGTTTGTATCGGAGATAAGTCAAAGTCAATGTTGGCCAAGTATGACAGTGCCTGACCTTTCCCTCAATTTATTTCATTAATCATTTGTTTTATTTGTATTTAAAGACAATTTCCTCAAAACATATTAATGATGTTCAATGACTTCGGCAAAAAACCGCCGCAATTCGGGGACGCAATAGTAGTGGCGAACGCTATACTCACTTCCGGCCATCAGTTCGACGAAGGAATCCTTATTTACAATAGATTTCGGTATTCAATGAATAAATGATTTGTTTTTAGACTATATTTACTTATATTTTGGTTTTGTTGTGCACTAAAGGACAGTCGTGTCATACGTGACGACCGAAATGCCTGTGTTTAGTCTGAAATCAATCAGTGGTTCCCCGAAAATGACTGTTTACGACAGCATCGATGAAGAAGTCCTCAAATCTTATTACGAATATTCTTTGGCTTCACTTATATTCTACGCAATGAAAGAGAACGCCTGTAGTGAACAGTCGGCCCGTATGTCAGCCATGGACTCGGCCTCTAAGAATGCCGGTGTGTTTCGCACTGTTATATCATTTGATATAATCACTGAACAAAACATTAGTTTAAAAAACGATTAAAATTTTATTTCTGTTTCAATTTTCAGGTGAAATGATATCCAAACTGACCCTTCAGTTCAACCGCACCCGACAGGCAGTCATTACAAGAGAGTTAATTGAGATTATATCGGGTGCCGCCGCCCTCTAATCGCACCTTAGATTTATGGCTCTCTTAATACGTTTTTGAGAGAAATTATGTTTAAAATGAAATAATTGTTAGAAAAGTGAATATAAATTGAAATTTAAAACAACTTTTGGTTTTTTAGTCTCTATTTTGGTTTCAAATGTTTTTTCTTTTACTTCAAATTAATTAAACATTTTTTGACGGAAATTATATTTTGTTTTCAAAATTTCATTGAATTCATGAATACTTGGAAATAAATTCAAATTTTTAAAACAATAATAATTTTGTTAAAACTTAGTTTCAATGAAAACAAAATTAAAGAAACAATAAATTTGATGAAAAAGTGATTCAAAAATTTATTCATTAATGAAATGTTCATTTAATTTCACGGAAAGTAGTCTTTTAATGTGTTTTTGAGAATTATTTACAAAAGAAATTATTTTTTATTCCAATGTTTACTTAAATCAGGATTTGTTGCAAAGATTTAACAATAATTTGATAAAAAACTTTGAAAATCGATAATCATTTTCAGTAATTCAATCACTACTTCAGTCAATCAAATGAGACAATTGATGGACAAAACCTAAACTTAATTACATTTAATACTTCAATACAAAGACAGATGTTTTAAAAAATTAAAATCCCTTAAAATGTTAGGTTTATATGGTTTTAGTTGAACAGTTGAAGAGTTATTTTAAATTCAATGATAAAAAGCAATTACTGTTTAAAGAGATTAACATTTAATCAAACCTTCAATTAATTGATTGAAAGGCAGAAAATAATTGAACACTTGTTTTGTTTTTTAAACTACTCTTTCCTGAGGGAAAAGTGTAGTCAATAAAACAGATTTGTTTGATCCCATTCCCGGTCTCATCATTACTGATACAGTAATCCGGATTAAACTTGAAATTGAAAAATACATAAACTTTTTTCAATTGGTTTTTTTGGTTTGCATTTTGTGTTTGAATTCTTTTGATTCTGTGTTTCTGTAAAGAATTGACAAAAACTTTGATTCAATTATTAATTTATTTTTTATATAAAATCTAATGTTTTATTCAATTGTTTTAATAAAATATATATAAAAAGTAAATAATATTTGAGATTTGGATCAATAAAAACCAGGAGAGCGACAGATTCTACTGCTTAACCGATGGGTAGGGAATGGGATGTGATTGCACTTTTCAACTGCTGGTGCTAATAGTCGATAGAACACACAATTGTTTTCTTCTGGCAGTGCTTTACTACTTCGCGGCAAAGCTTTAATTCAAAATATAATATAAAATATAAAAATTGAATGAATTTATTGAAAAATACAAAAATAGTTTTAATTAAACTTTTTTATCTAAAAATAAATTCAATTTCACTCAAAGGGTGTATATTTTGACTTAATATTAGATTTCTTTGACTTTATTAATCAAATTCAGAGAATATTTCTGTTTATAGAGATTTCAATTGGATTTTCACAAAAACTAAATTCAATTTAAGATTTTATAAAATTTTGACTAAGATTTTGGTTACAATTGAATGCATTTAATGTAAGAATTTTATTAGATTTTCAATTCAAAAGAATTCAATGTTTTGTATGCTTTGGAAATTTTTAGACAATTATTTTTGTCGACAAAAATATTTTTATAATTAATTTTGACATTAAAAGTGGTTTTCATTTAAAATTCTACGAATCGTTGAAATGAAAGCATTAATACATAAAACATATCATTAAAAACGACTGAATTAATCAATGAAAACAATTTGTTTCTAAAAAAGGGTCTATTTTTCAATTTCCAGAGTTTTATATCCAAATAATTTCAGATTTGATTTATTATAAAAATTCAATTCATTGAGAGATTAATGAAATTTTTTCTGAATTTGTTTTTTAGGTTTCAATTTATAGTTCAATAAATTTTTATTGAATTCTTAAGGAGTGAAACACTGAATGAATCCCTGGTTTACAAAAAAAAATATGAAAAATATTTTATTACTGATGACATTGAGACCAGAATTCGATCGACTTGTCCTCTGAGCGCATGGCTTCTGCATACAAGTGACAGAATCTATGGCAGGACTAGTCAGGGGCTAAAGAGCGCAAGAATTATTCTGAACTGTCTGTTAAAGCCGTAACCAAAACACTGCCATCGCTTCAGAACTATTATGAAATACATTGTTATTGCGCTGTCGTGTCACTCCAGAGTCGGCTCAAGAATATCAACACTGATTACCATTTGCTGAACACTTAGTTCACAATATTATTACGATTTTGTCTCAAATCCAGACAACAATTAGACTTTCAGTGAGAATTGAATTTTATTGTATTATTAATACATCTCTTTATCAGTGATCACAAAATTAATAAATTTTCTGTCGATACTCTCGAAAACAGTTTGTCGTTTCGATAGCAAAACAGAAATCATTATTAATATTAATGTATTGTTTGAGTCAACAAAAAATTTATTGAAATATTCCTTATCTTTGAAAATACTAATTGAAGTAATAATACAAAGACCAAAAGTAGTTTTAGTTCTCAAGTGCTTCTCATTTAACTCAAAATATTCTCGTTTTATGAAATATGTTCTCAATTTTTATGACTTCAATAACAGTTTGAAGTTTTACTTCAATTATAACAAACTTTTTTTGTGAGTAATAAATCGTTTTCTAATTTAAATTTGATTTTAAAATAATATTAAAATTTTGAAAAACATTATTAAATAAACGAAATATTCTTTGATTTCACTAAATATTCGGTGTTTTTCACAATTTGTGAAATTATTTATTGGAATTGAAGTCTAATTTGAACTCAAATATTAAATATTAGTTGAAAAACATTTAATAAATTAGTTTAGAGTTAGTTATTATGGGAAATGAAGAAAGCATTGGCCAAAGTGGTGAATATGTCGGCCAATTCGGTGCTAACCCGGGTATGATGTCGTCGAGTGTTAACACAAGAACTAATCCAGGGATGAATGTCGGACCCGTTGGACACCTTTCCAATTCTTACCCAAACACCCAAAACAGACCAATTAATAAACCGAGTGTTGGATTTAGTGGTCGACCCCCTGGCGGTGGTCCTTCAATTCCACTACCAGTATCGCCCGGTCCGGCACCTCCTCTCCCAGATGTAGATCTGAGTGGTTTGACTGAAGAGGAAAAAATGATGATTCAGTCAGTTATGGCGAGGGCTGAACAGGAAACCACTTCATCGCCAATGAGATCACCCGCACCTCAGACTACAAATAGGTATGTCTTTAGTGTTTAAACAATCATTTTTATGACAAAAATATTTTATGTTTTGACAAAATCAGTGCAAAAACTATATTTAGTTTACAATATCTCACAATTGAATTGATTTTCTGTTCAAACAGTCAATTGATTAATGCTTTCTATGACTGAAATAGTCGTTCAATCACTGAATAAAATAAAATATAATTTATTATTATATCATATATTTTGCTTTTATTTTATAAATCAAAGAATCAATTCTTTATTCAACTGTTATTTCATTATTTCATTATTTCATTATTTCATTGATATTTTACGTGAACTTCTGCTTCAATTTGTCCCAAATATCGCAACCAATGCATTGAATAACAGCTGTCGTCGTTTGGGAACAGAATATTCTTTAATATCTGATAGACAAGAGACAAACAAAACAAATAATATTACGATTTATTGATAATAAGATACTATTGTTTGGCAAACAATAATCAAATGATAAAAATAGTGAATAATTTTATGGAAATCCAAATAAATCTCTTAAGAATTGCATTTAATTTTCCTCTTCTTTGTGTTTAACAATAAAAAAGACGACAAAAGGGTTGAAAATATTAAAAGAAATTATTCTTTATTTGAATTATAGTTGAAATCAAAGGCAAAAAATTATTCAATGAATAAAAGGATGCCTTTGACGACACGTTTGGCTTAATATTATTGAAACTTTTAAATATTTGCTCAAAAAATATAAATTTCTTATTCAATCGGTTATTAAAAATGTGAAAATATTTTCTTTTAATGCAAACAAATATTTTGTTTTTGGTTTTTATTTTGAAACTAATATTTTTTTAAATAAATCCTCTTTTGTATAAAATGTTAAAAATAAAAAATAAGATTTATTTATTATTCATCAAAATTAAACAATCGATTAGTTTTTTATCCAATTTATCAAAGTTTAGGCATTTTTTGACATTTTATTATATTTGGTTTGGATTTGAGAAAACGTTTAATTTATTACTTTTGAGAAAAGCCTTTTAAAAATAGTTTATATTTGTTGTGAATGTTTATAAACTTTTTCTTCATTTTGTAATAACATATAATTATTTAATTAATCTTTGATTAAGACCTGGATATACTTAATATGACACAAAATACACTTATATTTCAGTGTAAAATTAATATTCAAAATATGTTCAAAAATAAAATATTTTATTATTTGTTAGAATTTATTGATTTTTACATTAGTTTTGATTTCACCTGAAATTTATTTCCGCTTTTTTTTATTGAAAGATATTTTGAAATATTTATAAATATAATTGCTTTTTATTTTCAGACAAAAAGCACAATAAGACATAAAAATTTGGATTAAATTGTTTGAAAGCTTTTCTTTTGATTATTTTGAACTCATATTTCTATAAAAGTTATTGAAAACAAATATTTTATGACAAATTTCAAAACAATAATTTAGTTAACAATGATTTGAGTCAATGGATGACTACAATTGAATATAAGGGGTATTATTGATAATGTTGTAAATTCACTACAATTTCTTTGAGCGAGTTTTGAATATTATGTGAAACTAAAGAAGAGTTTTATATTATTTGATATTATTTTTTATTGCAATGAAATTCAACTCAATTTACAAAAATATATACATCTCTTGAGATCTGAAAATTCATTTCAGAAAATCAATATAACGAAAGAAAATATTTATTCAGAGCTTTAATGTTGTAAAAGTGTTTAGAGTCAGCTCAGAGTCATTTTAGACTAAATTTGTACTAATATTTCGATTCAAAAATTTTTGACAAACATTTTGATTAAAAAACTATAATTAAGTTTATTATAAATTAGCATAATAAATATTAGAATCAAATTAATTCTAAGCTTGTACATTTATTCTACGTTTAATCTTAATTTCAAATTAACTTAAAACTCATTACCTTTTGTAATGAATTTTAAATGATTTTCAATTGCTTTTTCTGATACACAGAACCCATTTCTTATCCGTACATCCATTGCGTAAAAATACACAAAAAGACATATTTTATAAAATATTTTACTTTATTTGAGATTTTATGGTGAAATAAATTCTTTATACTTTTGTGTTAGACTGAGATTAAAGCCATATATATAATGGTATTAATGGTTTGAATTGAATGAAAAGTCAAATATAAAAAAAAGATATATCTATTGAAATAGGAGTGAAAATCCATAGTTTTATACATCTTTACCATTAAGTGATGATATTCTTCGTTTCCCTTCACTCTTCCTCTGCTTTGGGTTATTCAGAGGAATGATATGAAAAACCAATAGATGTAACAAAAATCTCAGATTTTATTTTCCAATGAAAGAGAAAAAGAGAGAAAAAGGTTTCAATAGTTTGACTGAAAAAAGGAGAAAACTATTTACTAATAGAAAAATCAATTGATTTAAAAAATCTTTTTTTAGTTGTAAAGCGAAATAAATGCAAAGATTTGATGCTTCAGTTAAACAAATATATAAAAGTCTTCAAAAATCTGATTTCAAATTGATATCAAAATTAGTCCTAAATTTACTCCAATTTTCATGATTTATACTAAAAGTGATTATATTTCTCATTCATTAGCTTTTGGTGGAAAACAAACTTAATGTCAAATTCATGTAATTTCATGATAACAAGGGCTACAAAAATAATTGGAGCGAATATTTTCATATCAAATGAATTTTGAAATTTGTATACAAAACAAAATTATGAAAATTTGAATGTTATGTTGAAATTTATAATAAGTTTGGGATATGTGAGCACAAAAAAACAAAACCTCTTGTGAAGACATTCATCACAAACTCAATGTTCATTCACTTATACTTTACATTACATTAGCGTTAAATTTAATTATTTTTATAAACTGCTTCACTGTTTTGCAAATATTATGATATTTTGTGATGAATTAGTTTTAGAAATAAAACTTAATTATAGTTGTCATCAAATATTAGACAAATGCCACTAAAAAAGGGTTTAGTCTTAAACAAATTTACTTCAAATCTAATTTAAGAGAGATTTCCAATTAAAAGGGACTTTATTTTTCAATTAAGGACTTTTTGGGATCAAAATCAGTGAAAATGTTTTTTCAATCAAATGTTCAAAAAGTATTAATACTTTTATATTTTGCATTCAAAGACTGAAAGACTGATTAAAAAACATATTAAATGAGTGAATATTTATGTTTGGCTTTTCATTGAATTTTTCATTTTATTATTGATTATTGGTTTAAAATATTATCCAAAATAGACTCAAATTTTAAATTAAAATTTAGTTAAAATGAAACGCATTTTGAATACAAAAACAAATTTTAGTTTTGTTTTCAAAAATATTCAATTAATTCAAACAATTTTGTTGAAAGGTTTCAAACAGTGATTTCATTTAATTAAGAAAATAATTGATTATTTTTTCATAAAATAACTTTTATGTTGAGTCAAAATGAGTCCAAATAAACACATTCATAGGTTTTTTTCACCCGAGGTCTCCCCAAACCCACAATATATAAAGGAGAATAAAATCGATTTTTATATAATATATTAATCGATAGATAGACTGAAGACTACATTATTTCACAATATATTGAGTATTAATACAAAATATTATGCAAATTATCAGTTTTGAGCAGAAGTTTGAAATCCAACAGATTTTTAGTCCTTTGTTTGAAAGTTAATTACAGAATAAGTGGTTTAAGCACTCTATCATCAAATATAATGTATTGACTGAAGTGTTAGTTAACATTCAATATATTATTCAATAAACAATAACGAAAGTTAAGGATATGAGTCAAGAATTACATATCATCTAATCGCTGAATATTTGATATACCTTTCCTTTCCTCTCCTTTTATTATCACAACCTAAGACTGGCTCTTATTGTTAGCGTTGAATATAAAGCCCGGAATATATAACTTATGAATAATGAATAACGGATTCAATATATTAAATGCTGTTTTGATTAGTATTATCTCAATTACTATTATCTTTAATACACAGTAATATCAAATTGTTTTTCAATTATTGAGTAAACATTTGTTTATTTTATTTGCTTTTTAGATAATTACTATTTATTTAGTTCAACAGAGAAATAGCAGGAATGGTAGGAATGGTAGGAACTGTGATCGGAATGGTTGACAAAAAACAAATTTCAAAACTAAAATGCATTTCATTTATATAACAATTGTTTTGCATATTATTCACATCAAAATATCGTTGAATATTATGTTTTGCTATCATTTCTCAACAAATGTCATAATTTTGAATGAATTTTTCAAATATTGAGGAATAAATTTGAATTCATTTTTATGTGCATTTGATATCAATTTTAAATAACGTTTAATGAGATCTTATAATATGTTTTCACTTCAATATATTTATCCAAAAGGGGTTGTTATTACACAATACATGGAGTCTGGAATAAAGGATGCAATAATGTGTGCAATAATGAGAAAAGTATTGAAAATATAGTTTTATTTTCTGTTAATACCATTCCTTTCCGCCCAAACCTATTAGTTGAACAAATATATCAACAATTTTTAAGTTGAAAATTGTTTTATTTCTCATTGATTTCAATGAAATATTCATTGAATTGGTATTTAATATATCCTTGAATTTAATTTATTATTAGTTCATAATTGTCTTAAACACTGAAAATATTCAATTATTTGACTGATATTTGCTTTCACAAGAACTCAATGCAATCATTCAGTCTCTAAGCAACTATGGATACCACCAGTGCTTATATGCATAGCAATGATAATAATTGCGATGCTCTCAGCTCTATCACTATCACATAACTATGCTCTCTCTCTCTC
>JAQGAT010000251.1:0-42133 GCA_034687845.1 Pantelozetes paolii
TTCATAAAAGGTTTAATATTTATACTTATTTTCAATTCAGAGGAAACTTTTTGATTAAAAATAAAATGACAATAAAAATACAAACATTTACTCTAAAAGACCAAAAATAACAAAAATGAGCAAAACTTTTGTTACAATTTCTATCCGTTTATCATAAAAATAATTGATATTTCCCTTCATTTCTCATCCAATCATTCATTTCCTCACAACTTAATTAAGATATTAAATATGTTTCTCAAAAGTAATATTAAAATACTTTTAATATTCAATGAATATTTAAAATGTTTGATGCATTCAAATGTTGGCAATGCATGTCATTTACACCAACAAACCCACTCTTAAGGTCACTGTCTTGAATGTAAGACAATCTGAAAGCATAGATGAATGTAATGTACTTTTAAAGCAAAATAGACTAAAAAATGTGAATTTTATGCTAATTTCCTCAATAATTAACACATAATTTGAATGTTAATGACATATATTGTGGTTTCAATACCAATGAAAACAACAAAACAATTCACAGATTTTTAGATTAAAATAAAGGAACACAACTCAACTCAAGAAAAGAAATGAAAAATACCATGAACATATTTTAGTCTAGTTAAATTACAAATTTATCAACTTGGTAATTATATAACTTAGAGTTAACGTTTTTAAATTATTTGATTTTTACACAAATTAAACCTAAAATTGTGATAATTTTACTCAAATTTCTATTTGATTATTGAAAATATTTGTGAAATCAAACAAATTTCAAAAATCCTATCATTTTTTGTCATATATTTTGTGTTTATGTTTTGATAATTCTTATGAAAAAATGCAAAAAACAATAATAAATATTATGAAAGAAAAATAGTTTCCGCTTTCGGTTGACATTCAATGAGAGGTCAGTAAAGCATAAGAAAATAGTTTTGAAAATCAATTATAATTTTTGTCATTTTGTACCAAAAAATAATTGTATAAATACTTTTGGTTTCAAAATTCAAAATATCATTCATTCACTAACTTTTCAAAAGTAATTTTAAAGTTTGAAAAAACAGTTTTAAAAAACTTTAGTTAAAATGTTATTAAAATTTGTAAGTTTTGTCAGATTTGTATAAAAATCAATGTTTTTATCAATAGTTTTCAACTTTTTATTGAATTTTGTGTTTCTATTTATTTACAGATATTTTTCTCAACTTTTTTATTGGTTGTCATAAACGCTAAAAATGAAGACTTTGTTGAGATATCAGACGACAGTGACTTAGAAACAGCCGCTTCTGATCTGAGTGTTGCCGAGACTAAAGGTGCCGGCGTTGCAAAGGCGGGTGCGGTGGTGGCCAAAGCCGCCGGCAAGAAAGGTGGAGCCGCAGGTGTTAAAGCTGGTAAAAAGGCTGTTGTGGCTGCCGGTGCTAAAGGTGGTAAAAAGGCTGCAATCGCTGCTGGAAAAGCTGCCGGTGCTGCTGGGTTTAAGGGGGGCAAAAAAGGTGGTGTTTTTGGAGCCGCCGGTAAAAAGTTCAAGAAATTTGGCAAAAAGGGTGCATTTGGTAAAGTGGGAGCAGCTGGCTTCAATAAAAAGTTTGGTGCAATCAAAACATTTGGATCTAAACAAGGTTTCAAATTTGGTAAACTCGGCGGCAAATTCGCTGCGGGAGGTATTGCCGGCGCAGCAGGTAATCACTTATATCTATCTTGTAATTACCAAGATTATTTTAATATTATTTTATAATTCAGCCAAAAAAGGAGCCAAATTCGGAGCTGCAGGTGCGGCCGGATTCAAGAAAGGAGCTAAAGGTTACCAAAATGTTATATCTGTCGTATTTACTGACAATTTTCCCCCTTATAGCCGGTAAAAAGGGTGCATTCGCTGCCGGAGGAGCCAAAGGTGTTAAGAAGGCATTCGCAGCCGCAAAGGCCGCGGGCAAGAAGGGCGGAGCCGTCGGCGTTAAAGTCGCGGCCAAGAAGGGTGTGGCGAAAGCCGGTAAAGGAATCGGACGTTAATTTTGATCAATATATCGGAACTGAAATATCTTTTGACACAAAAACTAATTATAAAAACTTTTATTATATTTTGTTTTATATTTTAATATTATTTTAATTTTAGTCAAAAGTTTAAAACTTTTTCAATCATTAAATGAAAACTTTTTTCTCTAAATATTTGTTTTTAATATTAATTGAAAAATAGATGTTATCTATACAATACCCCTGAATCTATAGTAACTCAATAAAAAGGGGTAAAATTTATTTGTAACTGTTTACTGATAACAGGTGTAAAAATCCAGAATTAAATACTGATTTATTTTATCAGATGTTTTGTAATGACTAAAAATTATTTGATTTCAAACTTATATCGATTTTTAATCTAAAATACAAGAAATGAATAATAATTTTACGACTTTTATGAAAATTATTTTGTTATTCACTGAAAGTAAAGACAACTTATGGATAAAAATAGTGAAAACCTTTTGAGACTTCCAAATGAAGTGTTGATAAATGTATTTAAATATTTATCATTTGAAAAGATATCTGAAATCAGAATAGTTTGCAAACGATTTGATTGTATTTCAAAACAATTACTAAACACTGGATTCAGAAGTTCAGTCAATAATTATAACAAAATTGTGAATAAACTGAAACATTTTAATAACAATCAAATTCATGATAAAATATTAATTTTAAAATCGTCTGAATTTTTCACAATCTCTTTAGACATCACTATTTTGGGTAAAAAATGTAAACAATTTTTCTTTTGATTTAAATTTAATTTTTATGAACAGACCTTACATTCAAGCCGTATATCAATTTACAAATGTGCTGTTTTATAGCCGGGTCACTCATCGATAAAATCAATTGCTTGCTAAAACTAATTATAAATAGCATTGAAATGAATGATGAAATAGATTTATTCAATGAATACCAAGAATACAATAAAATTCAAAAGAAAGTAATTAAACATTTTGTGAATCATATAATACCTGTGATTGAGAAGAAAGAGTTGGAAAAGGATTTCATTATTAATGAATTGAAAGAAAAATTAAATAATTTGAGAATTAATTGAAGTCAAGAACGCAATGGAAATATCGATATTTTAAACCAAACCCTGGAGTCTATGAGAAAGATAAAATAAAATTTGCCCTGGGCAACTTTCATAGACTTAATTTAAGGTCATTCCATTCTCATATTAAACACTACAGGTATTATAAACAGCCCTTGATAATTTATCGTAATGTGAAACAAATAAATATAAATAATTGATTTAAAAGTCATTTATTAATGAAAAGAGACTCCAATTGTCTAAGTATGGGTGCATTGATGTATTTGCCGGCACTGTTGGCATAAACAAAGTCTCCGTGAGTCCAATAAGGATCGGGTACTTCAATGTCAGAGAAAGGATTCACTGAAATAACAGTTTTGTTGAAAATTATAAATATTTTTAAATATTAATGAAATGATTGTTTGACTGACCTTTCAATTGACTGCGAAGTAGATCGACGTCTAACTGATCGGAGAGAAAGTCATTCTTACCGGACATTAAAATAATATATTCGGAGTCTATTTTCGACAGATTATAATTGGGTGCAGATGTCTGGCCATAGATCTCATGATTTTTCTTATTTCCATAATTATAAAAACTGAATGAATTAAAGTGAATTCGTTGACCCACCTGTGCTAAGGCTGTTGACGATATACCAGAAGGAAAGTGAGCATAAAGTCTGGGAATTAGATCCTTGGGTGAAATGAAAGTTAGGGTAAAATAAGAGATAATTGTTTTTTCATACAATATTCAGATTGAAATAATCAAAGCCTCCGATCAGTGAATATATCAAAACACAAAACACTTTAAACAATTGATTTCCACAAAAATATTTGCCAAACAATGGCTGCAATCGATCCAAACCTCCGAGTCTTAAGTCCATTGATCTGTCGTTGAAATGATTAATCATTAAATGAAAACTATTTTTATCTTTAAATGCCTTAAAAGTGGTTCCAATAGTTCCAGCGGTCGGAGTAATGGAGACCTAATGTGTCCTAAGTATACAAAACTGCCTAAAGATATGAAAGGTTTGATTAGTTTTGAATATTCTGTTTGTGTTGACAACAACTGAAACATTAAAGTGTTTCCCAAAGAATAGCCGATATAACCAACGGTTCCTTTAAATCAGTGATAAAAAGCAGTTATTTTCAGTAAAGTAATGAATATTATGCTTAAAATATACTCTGATTTGTTGCACTCAATATGTAATTAAGATTTGATGTCAAGTCATAAGCACTCATTTGATCCAAACTGTAAGACCAATACTTCCTGTCTGTCGTAAGTGGTTATGAAATGTTTGTATAAATTATATCAAATTCATTAAACCTTTGAATTGATTGAGTAGTAAATGTGATGAGTATTCAGATCCTCTGAAGTTCCCAACCCATACATCATAACCACAAGCGGACAAAACAAAAGGCAGGGTTTGGGCCACAGAGTTGTTGGAAAAGCAATTGTTGACATGACCTCCCTCTTCCACATAACTGCCATTTTCTGCCAAAACTCCATGTCTTGTGACCAACAGTTGATCAGAATTGCCGAGAAGTCCGTACTGTATATAAATTGGATACAAATTCCAACTGTCCGTCAAAAAGGGATTAATTATTCTGAAAAGAGTCAAAACATATCCGTCTCTTGTAATCACGTGATGAGTTTCCGACCGAAAACCTCGCGATTCAATCAGTTCTGACTTCAAACCAAATTAATTGGCATTTAATTGCATTTCATAGCAAAACAGTCCCGTATTTACCGAATTGCGGTCAATATCCGGGTCATCGCTGTATAACTCAATGCAATTAATAGTAGTCAAGATATGACTAAATATTGTAACCATCAGTGAAAACAAATTGTATTTCATTTTAAATGAAAGAAATGTTTATTATTTTGAGTTATTTTTTATGAAACACTAGAAATGAAAAGACCTGTATTACACTGTATTACAACCCGTATTACAACCCGTATTACAACCCGTATTACAACCCGTATTACAACCCGTATTACAACCCGTATTCAGTCTTTCAGTCAATTATATACAGAATTAATACTTTTTATACAATGTTTTGAAAAAAATACAGTTTTGACTGAAATATCAAACAAAATGTTATTATTTATAAAAAACTGAAGAAAATTTCAGTTTTAGTCAAAAATGTGAATAAAATACAAGAAAATAATGAATATTCCGGAAAATCAGGGGATTTTGAGTCAAATTTTGATTAATAATTTAAAAAAGGGGCGAAAAGCCCGACATTTTTCATGGCTTTACGCTTATGTGAAAAAACAAAATTAAAAGAACTGGCGTTTGAGGTCTTCGGGGTATTTGTGGTCACGTTTTGGTCCAGTAATTCCTTATCCCTTACTATCGACTGATTAGCTATCGATGCATAGGTTTTATGCAAAACAGCCGTTCCTTGCGTTTGATTCGCTGAATAATAGGACGACTCTTGGGATGAATTGGTTTGCGATTCATTCAAATCAACCGATAGTTTGGTTTCAATGGGTTTCCAATAAAATCTCAAATTTTCGGTCCTTTTATTTTCGGCATAACTAATGAGACGTTTAGTACTTTCGGCCGAATTTGTGGATACAATTAGATCTGCCTTTCCATCCCTTCGCAGGTATTTCTTAGAGCGCTCGACACAAACAATTTGTTTGATATCAAAGTCACATAAATTCCAACCTTTGACTAATTTTCTGACAGTTTTGATGACATTCTCGTCATATCGTGTCCACAGACCCACTATTTTTGATTTACAATCGGTTCCGATGTCTGAGTTGTCGACATTTGACTGGTTTTCCAATCCATTGAAGTCTTTCTTAGATCTTTGCAATCGATTCCAATAGTGTTTCTTAAATCGGTTCACAAATCGAGTCTTTGCGGCAAAAAGTAACCTTTCATTGGTCTGAAAGTCAGTTACGGTGACAATAAGACTGGCCTTTCCGTCCCTTCCGATGAATTCTCTTTCCCGATTGACTCGAATAATATTGGACTCATTAATATCAATAACATTCCAACTCCTGACCAAATCCCGGACCAATTTGAGTACGTTTTCATTGCTTTTTGAATATAAACCGATTAAAACTGATTTGCAATTGTCGTCATTGTGTGGAGGAATGGCTGCCATTCCTGGCGATGCCATCGATGCCAGTGAACAGTCAGATGACGTGAGAGTCGGGGAAACACTTCTATTACTGTCTTCGGTCTTAACAAACAATTCCTGACCGAAGAACTCGAGTTCATTGAGTCTCGTTTCGGCCTTTTTGGCCTCAATTGCGTTAATGAACTCTAATTTTATGTTTTGTCTGCCATTGAATCGGAATTTACAGTTGAATTGATGACAAAACGGTTCAAATGAGTCCCGAATTACTTTACGGGACTTATTCTTTGGTAAATTAGTTACCGATAGAGTGACTGAAAGATTCATTTCATTATTAGATTGAAAATACATATAAAATGAAACCAAAATAAAGGCATTCAGAGAAAAGTGCGAAATACCGATGCGATTGAGTCCAAAGACATCAGTGAAACCATACGACTGGTCAACAGTTGGGATGAGCTCTTTGGCAGAGATTTGGTCAGAAATGACAATAACTGTCACTTCTTTACGCTTCGCTAAACGTATGGTTGGACTCAGACATCGATTATTGGATATTAAGACCAAAACTGAGTCAAAGCCGTAGTTATCGACAAACTGTTCAACCCTTTCGTGAAATTGCAATAAAATGTTGGTTTCATTGGATCTGATGTCAAGTATATGACAGCCGTTTGACTGAAGACCTGTGCAGACAATCAATGGTTAGATGTGTTGTCGGATCAATGATGGACTCAATTGAGACATACATTGAATGATTGAATCATTTAATTGGTTTGAAAGACAAGTGAATTGATATTCAATACAATTGTCTGTCAATTGGTTTGAAATAAAATCTCTTAAATGTTTGAGACATTCATTGATAGACATCGTTATCGGAAGACAACAGCTGTTTGTGTCCCAAAATATGCCCAAAGGTTTAGATGAAGACATTTTAAGAGCTATTTTGACAACAGTTTCATCTGATTTGTGGCCAAAAACTTCAAAAGTCTATCACTTTTTGAGCGCTTTTTAATGAATTTCATGAGTCGTTCACATATTATGTGATTTTATTTCAACACAAAAGGGTTTCAAATATTACTCTCACTTTGAAATCACATTAATAACACATTTGTCATACTCTTGGTCATACTCTTGGTCATACTCTTGGACCCAGTAATCCGGACTATTTTTTATAGTTTATATCACAATTGTTTTTATTTATTTTTTTTAAGTTTCAAATTGACTCAAGACATTGTTTATAATAAACTGATCATGGTGCGGGAGTGCAGGGGTAATTCACATTTTTATTATCGCATGAATTATTGAAACGAGAGGTAACCTTGATCACTCTCTACCTTTACTCAGTTTATATATTCAAGATTAATAATTATGAATCAACCTTTCACTCATAGGCGACGTAAGAGAAGAGATTGAGCAATGTCAATTTAATAATCAATTTTAAGGACATATAAACAGCTAAAAAATTCATCATGGTTGTATATCGGTTATTGTACAATTTAATAGTTTGATTTGTATGTTACCATGGTGACAGTTCAAATAAATGATCATGGTAAAGTATACAACCTTTGATAAGAGGGACCTTTAATTGGTTTAGTTTAGTGCCTAAAAGTTCAAACGTATAGTGAATGCAGAGGTAATGTAGAGGTAATGAATCAATACATTAACGTTATTTCAATACAAAATACAGTTAATCAGTGTTTGGGTGAATCACTCAACGATTGGACAATCGTTTGATGACATCATTGAATGTGAAGAACATATGAAACGATTAAAAGTCCAAACGTTTGTAAACAAACTGAAAGTGAGTAACAGTTGAACACAAAGTCATCACTAATTCAATCAATGATTAAATAATTGTTTAAATGTTTGAGAAATGAGTGAATCGTCTGTTAATTCATAAAATGTTTTTTATTTGAAAACACTTTTAATTGAATTAATTTTATTAATGTTTTAATTGAACCCAAAATACCAATCAATAAGCCATTCCTCGACCTATCGGTGCGGATATGGACACCAATAAAGTGCTCTCAGAGTTGGGATCCTTTGGTTTATACCAATTGTATGTTTACATCGTTTCAGTCATCCCTGTAATCAATGCCGGGATTGTTATGCTGTCACTCGTCTTCCTGTCCGCCACTCCCGACCACAGGTGAGTGCTGTTGATATACCCCTTATAAGGGTTACGAAATAATTATCAAAATATGTCTCAACAGATGTTTTATCCCAAACTGTGACTCAAATCAATCAAATCCTGAATACTTTGCAGACTTTGTGTCGAAAGCAATACCAAAACTAATTGGTTCTGGCATTCAATACGACTCTTGCAGTCGATTCACACAAACGGATCAATTGATACACAAATGTAATGAAGTTTTGTTCACAAATGTCAGCCAAAGCTGTGATTCATATGTTTTTGACAAAAGTTTATTTGAGTCAACGGTTGTGACAGAGGTTTGCATTCATTTGCCATTCATTTGATGTTTATTTAAATTTAATTAAAACATTCACTTATAGTTCAAAAAAGTCTGTTCCGAGTCATGGGAACCGACTTTTAGTCAATCCCTCTTCTATTTTGGTGTTCTTTCGGGTGCTTTCCTTTTCGGAGTGTTTGCGGACCGGTATTTAAGTTTAGATTTTAATCAATGTTTACTTTAATTTGGTTTTAAATCACAGCTTCGGTCGACGGACTGTCTTTAAAGTGGCGCCCATTTTAGCCGTTTCCGCGTCGCTTGTGACAGCTTTTGCACCAAATTTTCTGGTCTTCACAATAAGCACATCCCTAACCGCTGCTGCCATTGCAGGCATGTATCAAACGGCGTTCATTATAGGTAACACTCAGTTAACCCCTGATTTATTATTTATTACAATATTTGAATGTCTGCACAGGTATTGAATGCGTTGGCGGGAAATGGAGGGTTTGGTGCGGGAATATGCATTCAGTCCTCTTTGCTGTCGGCGCTGTATTTCTATGTGTTTTGGCTTATTATGTGCGCGATTGGAGACATTTGCAGCTCTATATTGTGATGCCCATCACCTTTACACTGATATACCCCTGGTTTGAATGACAGACCCTTTTAGTTATTTATATTAATGTTTATATTATTTTAAGGGTATTTCCCGAATCTGTTCGGTGGCAGACATCAAATGGACAGACAGTTGAAGCAATCAAAACAATAAGAAAGGCTGCGAAGTGGAACGGCGTATTTATTCCTAACCAGCACTTGTATGCATCAGAAGACGTGAGTTATCTCTGAGTTTGTGTTTATGTAAACCAACAGTAAATGACATAAAATTTAATTGAATTCAAATATCAATTAATCTTTTGTTTGCTTTCATTTGATTTGATTTTTATGACATTGACTTCATTTACAGATTGTTTATTAAATGAGAGGAAATGTACCCAAAATTGAAAATCAATTGAATTGAATGCAAATATTTTTATAGATTATCACAAATATAAACATTTTTTTGTTATTTGTGTTTACCTTTCACTCAATACTAATACACTTTGTTTTAAATGTTTTCAATTGTTTGAAATATTTTGCGATTAAATTCACATATCATTTGATTTTGACGTAAATTCAGATAAAAATGATTTGATTTTCAGTTTTTAATGCATTTTTCTGTTATCTTATGATTTCATTACACTTTGAATGAAATCATTGAATACATTGTAATCTCAACTCTAATCGACATTTGTTTGCATTTCAGTCCATAGGATATACGGGTTGTTCACACAGTAAGACAAATGTCAAACATTACGGACTTCTGGATCTCTTCCGAAACCGCACGACTCGAGTCTGGACTTTGAATCTCTTCTTCATATGGTTTACGAATTCTCTTCTTTATTACGGCCTTTCATTTCAGGCCTCAAACATCGGAACAAATATTTATTTGACATTCGGTTTGTTAGCATTGGTTGAGATCCCGGCCATTATTTTGGGAACGATTTCAATGCAAACCTATGGACGCAAAAAAGTGTTACTCTTTTTATTAGTCGTCGGAGGGATTGCATGTATAATACCTGTGTTTCTGCCCGAGTCTTACAGCACTTACACAACAGTGTGCGCCGTATTTGGCAAAAGCAATATTGCGGCCGCTTTTTCACTTATATATGTGTATTCCGTGGAAATATTCCCAACAGTTTTGCGCAGCTCTGGTCTCGGGATGTGTTCCATGTCCTCAAGAATCGGTGGAATACTCGCCCCTCAACTCATAGAACTTGTAATTCAATTCTTAATACTTTTTGAAATTTAATTTAAAAGCAATTTTTTAGTCAATATTTGGCAAATCATTTCCGCT
The DNA here is from genome assembly GCA_034687845.1 of Pantelozetes paolii. Taxonomy (NCBI): domain Eukaryota; kingdom Metazoa; phylum Arthropoda; class Arachnida; order Sarcoptiformes; family Oribellidae; genus Pantelozetes; species Pantelozetes paolii. Next base: position 10,408 of record JAQGAT010000251.1, read on the forward strand.
ATTAGTCTGTGGAGTGGTATCATTAATGGCCGGACTATTGGTAACTAACTTACCGGAAACACATAATAGACAACTGCCTGAGACACTAGAGGACCTTTCATACCTGAGTGATAAAGCAGTGGTAAAATCAATTGAATACAAAGAAGAAAAAATAAAATTATTAGACGATTGCGAGACTTAAGAGACGAGTCTTAAGGCTTAAGCAATACTTTTGTTTAGATTTTGTTTTGAAACAAAATTTTTAAAATATTTTAATATTTTTTTATACTTTTATAAAGTTTTAAAACATTTTATTATTATTTTGAAGATTGGAAACAAAATCCACTTTTATATCAATATTTTCGTCAAATTTTTATTTATTATTCAATAAATCATGAAATTTGAAGAAAAATGAATAAAAATTGTGATTTTCTATCAATTTTGATGACATTTCTCACGATTTTAGGATAAATTTGTTTCAAAATATTTTTTGTCATATTTTAAGCTATAATTGCATTCAATATAACAGAAAATAAAATGAAATCAATTGTTTTGTTAACAAAATTAGTGTTCAATAGATTTTGAGTTTTATTTGAACTGATTTTTAATCATTTGTTTGCAATTATAGTCATATCAGTGATGAGAACATACAATAATTGGTATAAGAGTTGTGGTCCCGAAAGACAATTGGGTGACTACAGCACCAAATGGTTGAGTTGTGGTCTAAACAACTTTATTGTTGAAAACTATGACAAGAATTGTATCGAAAATATCCAGAATTGAACCGATTTTTAGTCAAACAAAGCGGTAAACAATCGGTCGCTTGAGATGAGAGTTATTAAAGCGTTTGAGTTTTATTGAAATGTTTGAGTTCTGGCCGTCGAGCGCTTCAAAATGCAAGGGGTTTTGTATTTATTAAATATTTTATACCCCTTTTGAATGTTTGCATTGAAAAGATAATTTTGTCAACACCTGTATAATGAATATGTTTTTCAATCTCCCTTAGAATATATCCCTTTGAAAATGAATCATTTACTTATATTTGCACAGGGTCTCTTCTCAATACCAGAGCTTTAATTCACAGTTCATTCCCTCAGTACTGAAAATATGGAAAAAAGTTGAATTCAATTATTCTTTTGATTCTTTAATAAAACATTTTTCAAAGTTTTGTTGTTTTAATTAATTTTTTCGTCAATTAATTGAAAGAAAATCTGAAATAATTTATTTTCAAAATAAGTTTATAAACAATAAATAGATTCAAAAATAGTAATCAAAAAAGTGATCGCAATATCGGTTCCCAAAAACGACAGTTTTGTATCACTAGTGGATTGAAGCCATTGTTTCCGTTGTATTTATTGTAATAAGTTTGGCCTAAATTTATTGTATTTAATTCCATGTAGTTTAGAGATACCTCTCCACTGCTGTTCCTGCTATATGCCGGCCACTTGTGTCCATTAACTACCGGTGCGGTACTATAAATGCAAATTTTGAGAAACAATACAATGTTTTAAAACTATACTTTGTTTTTGCAAATGTTGTGAAGATATCCATCAAAATAGTACTCATTTTTTTGTCATTATCTGAAAAGCCTTTCATATAAAAGGGTTGTCCAAAAACCAGAGGCACGTCATCGTAATGAGTGTTTGTACACCAAGTGCTTGTCCGACAAGTGGACTGATTGTTAGCATAAGTCAAGTAATACTGAAATACCTTTCCTCTGAAATGTCTATCACTGGCCAAGTATTTGCCGAACAGTACTGTCGGACAAACAAAAAAGTAATCACTATTTGAGTGAACGACTGAAGCCCTGAGTCGTTGTCTCTCAAAGAATCCATTGGGAGTTAAAAGCTTTAAATTATTGAATGATTTCGTATATTCTTCGGCAATAATACCATCAAATGAGTTGTTGTTAATCATAACCTTTTGAATATCAGATTTGGCTATTCGTGTGCTAATTAATGTGTCCTGAGTTTTGACAGTACTGGTGCCAAACGGGCCTTTGAATAAATCATAGATTTGGAGAAAGTGTGCGGCCTCTAGGGTTGTGTGACCCAGAAGTAAATGCAAATCTTTGTTAAAATTGGATGAATTCAGCAATTGATGGACAGATTGTGGCAAAAACTCGTCTTCAAAGCACTGGACGAACACTAATATAATGGCTGAAACCCAAGGATAGGAGTCAGGGGTTTGGAGATTCCATAGGAAGGCTGTTGACTGAGCTGTCAGTAACTCATCCGAAGTTTTATTGCGAAGACAATTGACATAATCTGTCGATGGATTACATCCAACAAACTTTGCAAACCGTTTGGCGACTCGAGTCGAGTATTCCTTACTTCTGAGCCAAACATTTGTAAGACTCGACCCTTGGGTTGGATTTTAAGACAATTAAAACTTCAATCAAAATGTTTATCAATCGATTGAATACCGGATTGTATTACAGCTCTCTTGAAGTAGTCTTTGCTTACATTTGACACAATATGACTGCTGACAGACACCGCACCAGCACTTTGTCCAATGAGTGTCACTTCATTTGGATTTCCGCCAAAGTTTTGGATATTATTTTTAGTCCAATTCATGGCCATTGCCTGATCCCAGAGCCCGACATTGCCGGGCGCTTCATCACTAGCAGTGCAAAGAAATCCAAAAACACCCAAACGGTAGTTGAATGTGACGACCACTACATCTCTAAGAGTGAGCTGTTCGCCCGGCACCTGTCGTGCGCTGTCAAACAGAAGTCCCCCGCCGTGGATGTATAACAGCACCGGTAGGTTTGCAAATGGATCAAGTGATGGCGTGAATACATTAATAAACAGACAATCTTCGGAGGAATGGATATAGTTTTGTGAGTCTCTACTGACCAGAGGTGGTTGTTTGCAGGAACGGCCAAATTGGGTGGCATTCACTTCAGTTGACTTATTGTATATCAAAGGCATTGGTTTACGAAACCTCAGTTCCCTGACTGGAGGTACGGCGTATGGCATACCCTAAATGGAAACATGTATTGGAAGGGTTGAATAATGATTTAACCTTGTTATACATTTCCTTGTTTAATAGGTTCAATGTCATTCTAAATAAGATTAACCCCTTTTTGTGTTACTATTTTTGTGTTTATATTCATAGCATTTAATGACTATATTATTGACAGAAATATTTCCAATGGATTATAAAATCGTTGAAAACTATACCTTAAATGTGAAAATCTGTCGAAAGTTTTCTTTGGGTGCGATTAGACTATCGGTAGGAATGGTTTCATTACAACCTCTGAACACAGCGTTATTTGAATTTACAATTACATCGCAAGAGTTGCCTAAAACTGATTGATTGTAAATGAATATCAAATTAAGGATAACTTTGAGACAAATATTTGCAAACATTTCATTTGATTTGAAATTTAATTTCAAAAATACTTTTACACAAAACAATCAAAACATTAATTATTGAAATATAAATCAAAACTACAAAACATTTGCTTTCATTTGTGAACAAAATCTGTGAACTATTTATGGGTTTAATGTCTGATATGAATAAAATTGAGACCAAAGTGTTGTTAACTTATGTCTAAAACAATCATAAATTGAAACAACAATTCATAAAAAAATTAAAACCAAAAAGAGATTAAAAACATAAAAGTCTTAAACAGAAGTCGTCTTAACATCTGTTGTGATGTTTTGCTGACGAAAAACATCGACAATGAAGTCATACAAGACTTTGGGATCAGTTGTTAAGTAGTAAACAACTAAACAGATGATAACTATTATCACAATTAAACCCAAAGATATTTCAAACCATTCCTTCAGTTGTGATAATCCAGTCCTCTGTCGATGTCTTCTAACCCTTTCCCGTCTATACTCGTCCTCATCCGAAACTCTTTCCTCAGAATCGCTTCCGTCGGTCACACTCTGGTCTTCAGATTGTTTGGATTGAGTGACCAATTGGTCTATAATTGTGTAAACCATATCAGAGTCGGATCCCAACCCTAACCCTTGATCTCTAATTAATTGAAATGTTTTGAACAGACTTTTAATCTTCCGATCGATTAGTTTCTGTTGCTTTCGGTCTCTATTGAAGACATAGAATATCTTAGTTGACTGACCAAGGTTGAATCTTTTAGAAAAGTGTCCCAATTTCCCCCCTTTTGTCTCCCTTTCCACTGCTTTCCACACTTTCTTTTGCACCGATTTGTTGCTTGAGTTCAAAACAAAGGATCCCTTATCTGACTGTCCGGTCGGGCGGTTGACATGTTTAGGTGCGGACACTCTTTGCTCTTTGAATGACATCTTAACTGATCTGAAGTGATAACCACTGATACCAAAGCATTCAGTGGTTATGAAAACCGGTTTTCATTTCAAACATGTGTTTCATTTGGGTTTGAATTTGGTTTCAAAATAGTGTTTAACTGTTGTCTCAAATGATGTCATAAAAGGTGTCATAAATAACGTCTAATATATTAAAACCCTTTAAATGTATGACAATATGACTCATGAGTGCAATAGAAGACATAATATCTGTTCAAACCATTGATCAAAACCTCTGTATTTGTAAACAGTTTTGTCCACAACTCTGACCACAACTTTGAGCACAAGATCCCGATCCCCGCCGACGACAATGACTTACTGGCGAACCGTTGGTATCACTTATTTGAGGTATTCATCCATTGCTGCCAAACAATTGCGAAGAGCTATCCGTCCGGACGTAAGACCGGATCAGTTAAGAGAGACAACGACTATAAAGATCATCAAAACTGAACCGAAGTCTTGAGTCATGTCTTCAAGTCTTAAACCAATCGATAATTAAATGTATTTTTAGTCAAATGTTTTGATTTTTAAGTTTATCTGTAATTGTAGTCAAACTCTTCGTTTGTATTAAGTTTAGCTGAAATACCCCTTAAAAGGGGGTTTTATTCAATGCTTTGTCGATTAGGTTTGGGTTTAAGACTATTATTGAAATGTTTTTCTTTGGTTTTCATTTCAATTGTATTTTAGTTTTCAAAGTAATAAACGTTAACTCAGTTTGACTTCAATTCAATTGTCTTTCAATTATTCACTCTTTTTTGGGCTTATATTTAAGGGTGTGTTTGAAAACTTATTGAAACCCCCTTTCAGAGGAACTCTTATTCTGTATCTCTAATATACCCCTTAAGGTGTAGTAAAGGGTATATAATTTATAGTCGACTGGTATTCAACTCATAATTCAATCAAATATCAGATCTATTAATAAATACCCCTTTGATTTGAAAAAATTATTCTTAACTCTATCGATGCCTACCCTGTGATGGATCAATGGTTATACCCCTTCCCCACGAGGTTTAGCTCTTTTTACTCGCAATGAAAAACATAAGAAATGCAATGAAAGAGTGAATCAGAAATAAATGCTTTAAATCACAAGAAGTAATGGCAAGTAATGGTGTGATGGACTCGAGTGCGCACAAGCCGTCAGCACCCGATTGTGTCACACATTCCTGAAATACTGACTGACTTTCCAAATATTACAAACCATTGGATCTGTTTATTGACGAAGACTTTGAAATATAAGTCTCCAGTGTTTGGGCGTTAAAACTATATATGATTTTCAGTAGTTTTAGAGAAAATCTTTGTTAAAAAAAGTTTGCTTTCAATCAAAACACAAATTATTTCTTAAGTTTTCATTCATTTTATTAAAAGTTTTAAAGCATTTGTGTTTTTGAATGCTTTGAAAATAATCTATAAATTGTTTGAATTGTTATTAAAATTATTGTTATGTTTGAAACCATTTGACAGAAAGAAGTGAATAATTGCTAACATTATTGACATTCAGTTCATTCACTAAAAGGTGAGAAAAATGATTATTTAGTTATGATTTTTGAATTATTATAAAACTATTTGCTTTCAATGTAAGACAAAACCAATTTTAATGGTAGTGATGGCCGAAGACATGGATCGAAGCGGTCTTTTCAAAGAAATCCAAGGCTTCTCTCAAAGAAAACTACGAAAAGTAGAGACAAAAGTGACCTCTGGTTCCGGAGAAGTGGTCACTGAGAAGAGAGGTATTAAAGGATTACAGACTGTTAAACACGAAGGCATTAAGGGATCGGGTTATGTGGTGGACAACAAGCCTGACCTTCAGGTCGGAATGATTATTCCGGGACTTTTCATATGTAAGTCTCAAACAATTTTCATTTGCATTTTATTTTTGGTTTAATTTTAATCTCAATTGTGTTTTGCATTTGAAAACAAGAGTTAAATATAATTAAAGTATTTATTTATAAATGACATCAAAATTTGAATTTTTATTTCACATCTAAACTGTTGTTTAAATTCTTCGCTAGTTTTCAACATTGACTTAGTTTTTGGTTAAAAATGTTTTTAAAGTTCAAAAATATTTGAGTTTTTATTCTAAAAATGATTTGTTTTAATGTTTTAATGAATATTTAAAGCGAAACCAAACCAATGCCAAGAGTTATCCAAATCTATCAACAATTTTGCACAAAAAAAACCTTAAGTTTAACCCAATGTTCAAAAACTTCTTATCTATTCGTTCACTAAAAGCAGTTTTATTTTTGAACGACTTATAAATAGATTTGAGTCTTATTTCATGGTTTAGTTATACCGCACTGTATATGAAATTTTATTATTGCTTAGAATAAGAGGTTTTGCTTAACATCTTTAACACAACACTCAACATATGACTTGCCTCTCATTTTTCCTCCCGTTCCCCAAAAGCCTTCACTCTCTCTCCTCCATCAGAATCAAAGTAACTGTTATTCTCATAGACTGCGAGGATTGGGATTCAAAACATATTAAATGTGTTTTCAATTTGACCTAAATTTCAGAATCATTTCAAATGATCTCAAAATTAAAGTCTTGTTTAAAGAATCAATGATTTGTTAAATAAGTCTTCAATTCTGACAAAACGGCTGAAAATTATTCAGTCGTTTGACATTGCAATCAATTCTTTGAATAATTGGATCATTTTTTCATGATTTTTGTCACTGTTTTGATGATTTGTTTGTCTCAATGATTGGCACAAAATTTGAGTTCAAGACCTTAACATGGATTTTGACTTTTGCTGATCTCAACTAAGTTTCAATTATATTTCAAATCCTATTGAAATGACATTGAAATTGATTTGAAGTGAAAATTAATCATTTTGTTAATTGAAAGTATAGTTCACTAAACACTTGAATATTCTTAATATTATTGAAAATTATATTTAAAAATGTCTTAAAAACTGATAAATCTTTGAACAAATAAATTGCTTTTACTTTCTATTTATACTTAAATTTGACATTTAGTGACTAAATGTCAAAAATAGCGACAAAAAGTCAAACAAATTATAACAGAAACATAATATTATTCACACATTTCATACACGAGAAGGCATTTGTTTATTGCAGTAAATATTTTACATCTATTTGCGTAAAAAAGTTGCGAAAAAACTAATTAAAAATATTTTAAAATTAAATTCAATTCTTGAAAAAAATTATTTTATTTTTTCTTTCAAAGAATATTCTGGTCTTTGACTACAGTTTTGAGTTTTGGAGTTCATCTCTGAATATAATACCTATTATTGTCTCAAATTATGTAATCATTTAAATGAATAAACAATTTTGAGCTCAAAATAAGACTAAATAATCTTTAAATGCAAGCATTTCTTCTGAATTTGAATTTTGTTTACAATTAATTCACTGCAAAAATATTTGTAACAAATATACAAATATATAATTGATTTTAAATTTAACTTAATTTCAATGAAAACTTAGAAATAATTTCTAAATTAAACCAAAATTATTGCTAAAATTATTTTCAATACTATTTATACCAAGAATTTCATTGAATTTTAAAATATTTTAATCAAAACTTTAAAATATTTTTATTCTTTTAATATTTTGCACAAAATGTGAATAAAAATAAACAGATTTTATATTTTCATTGATGTTATTATAGATAATTTAAATCACATTACCATTCAATTCAAATAAATAATTGAATTTCAATTGAAATCTAAAATATCATTGAATTTAACATAAATTGAGTTTTCAGTCAATAAATTGTTTAAAATTTGAAATTATTTACACTTTTTGGACAAAATTATCACTCGTTTTGATACAAACATTATATTTTCAATGCGACGAAAAAAAACATAAATATTTGCCAAAAATATTTGTTAAAAATCCAATTCAGAGTTGAATTGAAAATAAATTCAAATCTAATTTGAATGAAAACCCAAACCCAGACCTACTTATAGTGATATCACTTTCAATGACTTCAGGTTTTGGTTTGTTTTGTCATTCAAACACTTCTCTTGTATTTCAAACATTTTTTCACTTTTTTGAATAACACAAACAAAAAACAATTAAAAAGTTTCAAAACTGAGTCTGAAATCAGTTTTTGAGATAAAAAGTTAAATATTTTGTTGTAATTGTAAACAATATCTCAAACATCAAAACGATTGATACCCTCTAAGAGTTGTACCCTTTTTCATGAGTAGTGGTTGGTATTTGATAATCAATTTTGTAATACCGGAGCGAAAACATCTGTAATCTATTATTTCACACACTTTTGACATTTACTTTAAGAGAAGAATATTTACATTAAATTGAAAAACCATTTCTTCTTTTAATTACAATAAAAGAGAGAAGACTTTAAACTGATTTAACATTTGAGAGAAATATAGCAAAAATTTTATTTATTTTTCTTTACATTTATTTCTTTATATTTCATTGAATTAACAAATGTTTTAATGATTTCTTTTGAGAGATATGTTTAAAGTGAGAGAAAAAAGTTAACATTCAATCAAAACATACAATAAATAAACGATTTATCAAAAAACCCCTTATTTTTCAGATCAATTGAATTATCAATTAATTATGAAAACAATTATTAATCATTAAATTGATTACAAAAAGAGTTGTAATAAAGACTAGACTTTAGTTCAATATATTAAGCAATAAATGAAAAGTCTTTCAAAACAAATGAAAGGATATGTACTTTTTGGATGAGGTCTCAAATGTATTGGTATTTAACTAATTGTTAACTAATTGTCTGAATCATCACTGAATGCCATATATTTATGATAATCAAAGTCATCGATATATTCCCTACGGTTTGCCGGTCTTTCCAACCCTTCATACAGTAGTGGAGGAACTGGTCTTTCGGAGGCATTCCTATGCATACCATTGACAGGAGCGGAAGGAATGGCAGATCTTCTCTCAAAAAACCTATTCCTAAATGAATTCAATTCACGTCTTCTTCCGTTTAAGTAGTTTTTGTTCAGCCGTTCCGATGTCGACAACTGAGCCGTAAGTTCTGGTGCTCTAAATGAAACCCAATCTTCCCTTTCATTGAGACGATTGAGCCGTTTGTTGGTAAACCACTGGTCCTGTTGTCCAATAAATCTAATCATATCTTCAGTACATTTGTCCACTTCTTTGTCCACTTCTTTGGCACTCGTTTTCTGAAACAATAATTGTATTTAAAATCAATGAATGACTGAAACCTTAAAACCAATTGAAATCACATTAATATCACAACTGTTGACCCCTTTATCACCAATTGGTGTCAAATAGAGGACAATGCCATCAAATCCCGTATAGTCTTCGCCGTCGTCTTCACTCTCACTGTTGTCCTCTTCGTCGTTGACATCTCTGTGAACCCTTCCTCCGGAGTATAATTCAATCAATTCTTCGGATTCAGAGTCCGATAGTTCCCAGTCTTCGTCTGAATCATTAAAATCGTAAACAAATTTGTCAAACATTTTATGATTTTATGTTTTGATTTGATTTTGTTATGAAAATTGTTTACAAGTGTTGAGTCATTAAATTGTTTTTGTTTTTACAACAGATTTGCAAAAACTATAATAACTTTCACTTCAATTGTCTTCACATTCAATACATCCAAAACATGTGCTCTTTTGCTATCATTTCAGCATTAATTCAGAGATTATTCACATTTTGAACACATTTTTCAATTTATTTATTATTTGTTTTCACATTTGTATCAAAAATACAGCGATTTATTAAACCCCTAATCGTTTTGTTTGTATTACCCCTTAAACATCAAAATATCATATTTCAGTGAATAGTGAAATAAACTTTTAGTTTTTATCTTACAGTACACTAAGAGTTGAGAATTTTATCAATAGTTGATAATTTGACATTGAATACAGCCATAAATCACCATGGTTAACAAGGTTAATGTGGTGCAGCTATGATAAGCAAAATCACTATTCAAATGAAAATAATAACTAATTTAGTCATAAAATGATAAAATAATTGCAATTATTATTATTATTTGATAAAAGGGGTCAGGAATTCAAAATATCTTAATCCGCTTAACTTAAGGAGATTAAACATTAGAGGACCTGGTTTAGTTTTAGGCTTCAATTAATCTTCAAAATATTTTCTTCAAATATAAATCTTTAATAAGTTTTATAAGTTTTTCCAATGATTTCTAGATTTAATACATTTATCACTATTTTCAGGGGCTTTTAAATATTTAATTCACAAATACATGGACTAAGGGTTAAAACTATTTAATATTAATATTATTCAAGAATTTGAAAATATATTTATATTTCAATCGATTTATTGATAAAAATAAAAATAAAATGAAATATTGTTTGCAATGTATGACAGCCTCACAGGACGTGGCGGCGGACAAGAAGTCTTTAGAGACGTATGAAATAACACATATACTAAACCTGGCCTACGGTGTGGACAATGCCTTTGAAGACGATTACAATTACAAGAAACTGGAGATTCTTGACGTTCCCGACACTGATATCAGAAAATACTTTGACGAGTGCTTTGAGTTCATAGACGAGGCCAGACATTACGGCAATTGTTTAGTCCACTGCAATGCAGGCGTTTCCCGATGTACTACCATTTGCACCGCATATCTCATGTTTAAGGATAAGATGACTTTCACTGATGCTCTCAACACCGTTAGTATTCAATCAGTTCAAGGGTTTTGTCTCTAAATTTAGGTTTACATCCAATGGTTAGGTACGAGAAGCCCGTCCTTTCGCTAAACCAAACGAAGGATTTATGAAACAATTACAGGAATATAACGATGAGATGAGAGGCTCGGGTGGTCTGAAAGAAGCTAATATTGACGACGCCTTTACGGCCAGACAGAGGGCCGAAATTGAAGCCGAAAAGGCGGCACTTGTTTCCGGTGCGTCTCAATCATCATATTATTAATAACTTTATCAACATTTTTGTGAATATTTTCACTATTGCTGTGACTTTTGACCTTAAAATGCATTTTTGGCTGAAATTAATTGATTTATTGCTTAAAACTTATATTAGTTTTACAAATGATTGACTCATTTAAACACAATTTATAGTAATCTAAGTGTTTATCAAAAGTTTTATTTAAATAACACTTAAAAGACTTAAAAATAATTGTTTTAACACTAAATTGCAATCAATTTCTGTAATCATTGGCTCTATTGCTGAAAATCATTGCTATTTTTGTATTCAATTAACATTTCATATGAATTACTAAACAATAAATTGAATGAAAACTAACGTTAATATAAAAATCTGTAAACCCTTTGAATAACTAATACTTGATTTGATCTACAGGTGCTTCAAGTGTTAAAAATAAATTGAAACAATTTGGCGCCCAATTGGACGCACACTTCGCCCAAAGAGCCAAATGTATAGCACCAATCAAATTACCCCTTAAGAAGAAATCCGTTCCTAATGATATCCAATTACCCGGTAATATGAAAGCACCTCCACCTCCACCACTACCTAACAATGTGAAAGCACCCCCACCTCTACCCAACAATATGAAAGGACCGCCACCTCCTCCTCCACCCCCTAATAAATGGAAACAGCCCTCAGAATCACTGAAGAGAGCACCAGATCCTCCGAAACCGGAGCCGAAAAAGTTGATAATCAATAGAGAAGTAAATAATAGGATCACTGATCCCAACTCCAGTCCCTCAGTGGATGAAACACCGATTTCGGTGAAGGACTTCCGGAAGAACTTTGAGCTTCAGAACAATAAAACAAATTTACCGAAAGTGCAAACAATTCCGGCGACGCCTAAGACTAATGCTATGACTAATAATCCATGGAATAGAGCCCAACCCGAGACTCCCAGTGCCACCAATGATGACAGAAAGAAGAAAATTTTTATTAAACAGAAGTCTAAGGAAGCGCCCGATGAAGAACCTAAACGCCTGTCCACAAGGGATTTGGCGAAAACTTTTGAAAAAGCCAACAGTCCGTCCACTGGAGGACAGTTGCCTTATAGTCAAAGGAGACGACAGACAACACAATTGGTTGACAACAATACTAATGAAATGTTTAATAAACAACCGATTAATAGACGAAATTTTGAAATCGTTAAAGAAATACCGACTCCTTCTCCACCCCCACCTCAACAGCCGATGAATCGCACTATAAGACTGGCCAAGCAGTCATCGGCTTCGCCATCACCGGCCGCGTCGTCTCCGATGAGCTCAAACCGAAATTCTCCGCAACCTATCAGTCATAGCCCTTCGCCGGCGCCTAACAGTGATAACGACTCATCAAAGATGGTGTTCGGAAGGGTTCGTCCGCCGCGGCTATCCATCACTGGACGCACTCTATCGCAGGCTTCCCAGACATTACAGGACGTGAGTAACAAAGCCAATAATGATAGCACTCTTAGTGGCCGATCGGCTTCTAATTCCCGCTCTGAATCTCCCGTCTTATCAGCTGTTGGGGACACTAGAGATACCAAACCAACAAAACAGTCAAAGAGTGCACCACAAGAGCCATCAAAAGCCATACAATCGCAACAAGACATCGCAAATTCCAAACCAGTTTCAGATAGTTTGGCGCTTAAACGGACAACCAATTCATTATTAGACACGAATCACACTAATCAACGAAAGAGTTGTTCTCCCAGTCCTTCATCAGGTGGTCAGTCATCTGACGAAGAATTAGAGGAGAAGACTATTAAACCAAAACACGTTTCACAGCTAACGATGCAATTAAAACCAAATAATAAAACTATTAATACATTTAATGACAGCAATAATGAGCAGCAAAACAATGACTTATCACTAACTGAGCCATCAATTGATAATCACTTTAATAGCAAAAGAGTGCCTTTGGGTAAGACTGCGGGCCAACAGTCCTTTGAGAAGAATAAGACGGGTCTTAATCGGTCCTCAAGCGCTCAGATCCTTAAGTTGATTAAGTCTAACACAAGAGCAGACTTAGGTCTGGATAGAGTGGAAGAGGACGACGAGATCGAGGCTTTGCTTATGGAGTTGGAGAAGGAAGGGGTGGATAACATCGATTGGGATGAACTCAATGTCAACTATAAAGAAGTTAAAGATATTATAGACAACGAAAAGCTTTCCGACGACTCATCCGATGAGTCTTCAGATGAGGATAGCAGTGATGATGACGAAGCCATTCATATGGTTATCAATAGACAGGCGCCGGCAGAGGAGTCAGAGTCCGATCAGGACTTTGAAGTGGTTGACGACGAAGAGGAAGAAGAGGACGAAGAGTCTAAATGAACCCTTTTTTGCGCTAAATTTAGATTTATTTGCATTTTTTGATTTAAATTTATTTATATTTTTGTTTAAATTTCAAAAACATTTAATTTTCTGTTAATTTTTGAAATGATTTATAAAAAAAAATATTTAATTGAAAGTCAAAACAAATTCTTTTAAAAAATCTGTTTTTTATTTGAAAAACACATTATTATAACACAAAACCAAAAAACTCTTGTAATGTTTGCTCAAAGAGTGCAATGAAAACAATGTTTTAATCAATTGATTATCGATTATATTGAGTATTAAATCATTAATTAATTTGAATCTAAAAACAGAGCAAAACTTATATAAAGTTTTAATCATTTGTTTTATTAACTAATTGTTAATTTAGTTATAAATAAGTTATACATAAAAACTGATTACAAAATATATTACAAATTATATTACAATTGATTTCTCTTTTCGGTTAAATAATACTTCATTTGTGATACTATTTTAAATACGGCATAAAGTTTGAGATTATTTGTCAAAATGTTTATGATTTTCATTCAATTGATGGCAGAAATTGTAAACAAATTATTATTATTAATAAAATTAAGTTTTTCTTATCGATTATGAGTTTCATTTCATTTGTTTCGGGTATTTGTGACCTTTAAAACAAAATTCAAAATACAATTTAAACTGAGACTTAGTTTTGTCCACCAAAGACCAGGCACAGAAAAGGTGAGACAAATTATACCCTAGTCTAAGGTGTGCTAAAATATTAATTGCAATGAATTGAGTGTTTATAAAATGTCAAGAATTTTGTTGTCTTTGAAGATAAGATTTTTAACTCTTATATTAAAAGTAATTAATTTTTAGTAAAATATTAATACTTTGAATGAAAGGCCAAAACTATATGAAGTGTTGTATTGAATAAAAGCAACACATTTTACTCGACGACAGAATCTAATTATAGAAACAATTTGTGAATAAACATGAATAACATATTTGTGTATACATTATGACCTGATTTATACATTCAGTACTCAATGTTAGACTTGTATTCAGTCAACAAATGCCAACAGAATTTCGGATTCATTGAAATATATTAACCAATACTGGAAAGGGATGTGGGGTTGGGATGTGAAAGTATGTCTCAACTGTTTGTTTGCCAATTAAATCAAATTCACAATAGTTTTCAAAACTAAAACAGACAGACATTGAACTGAATTCTTGCTCTGAAAACAAATGAAAGGATTGTTTTCAATGAGTTTGTTATTCATTGAAATGACTTTTCAGCAGAAGATTAAAGAATTCAAAACATGATTATTCTTGAGATTAATCTTCAGATGTCTTCAATGTCTTCACTCAAGAGTTTTGTGGACAATATTATAATTAATTATATGAATGAATAGAAATTAGATTTTTCTGATAAAACAATAAATTTTAAAATTCAAGTAATTTTTGTTAACTTTTGAAGTGAAGCCAAAAAATCATTTTTTATGCAATAAATAAATTAATATTTGAATGATATCTCAAAAAATATGATTAATTGAGTCAAAGATCTATTCAATGATTAAATGATAGTTTAAGACAATAAATAAAATTGAAATTTAATGTTTGAAAAAAGTTTTAATTAACATTGGATTCAAAAAACATTGAATAATGAGTAGAAAAAGAGTAGAATTTATTTGAAATTAGTTTTTATATTGAAATGTGATTTAAGTTTGTTTTGCCATCACTTCCAAGGAATCGATTCATTAGTCTCTAAAAAATAATTACCGACAGCTCTGTTGTCACAAAAATAGCCCAACTCTGCAGCGATTACTACTCTTTTCAACTTTGTTGACGGCTTGTCCACATCAGGGGGCGGATCCAGTGTCCACTGAGACTTCAGTTCTCCCGGATTCTCAATACTCCACATAAACAGTTCAACTGATCTCAAATGATTGCCAGCGTTTGTGAAGTCACTGGCATTTGGCTGATCGTAGCCGTAGTTGACGTATATATCCACAGAACCCAATGGTCTGAGTGTCCCGTAATGGTTGATCAGAGACAACAGGTCAGGGGAACGGAATTTATGATAACAATCAGTGTGTATGACATCAGTAAACTGTGAATCAGTTTTTCTTAACATATTTTTTTCATTTATCTTCTCAAATGAAGGACCGGCGGGGTCTAGACCTGTGCCACAAAGCAATCAAATTTGAAATATAGTTAAAAATAAATGTTTCAAAAGTGAAATGTCTTTTTAACGAAGACTTTTAAAGTCAATGATTGTATACATTGAATGACATTTCATCTCTCATTCGTAACTCGTTTTTTGTTTTATTACTCTTTTTATTGTTTCAAAAAACTATTAAATCATTTATTTTTAAAGTTTTTTTCAACAAATTCTTAATTTGATAGTAAAGACAAAAAGACCTTTCACTCATTCATTCACTTATTTATGTAATGTATTGTAAAATACCTGTAATTCTTGCAAAAGAGGCGCAGTTTTTGACAGAACTATTTCTTCCGGCGATTCCCATGAGATGAGCGCCTAATCCTAAACCTATTCCCCAAATCTTTATCTTCATTCCGATCTTCTTTTTAATCTCGAGGACATACCCGGCCAACCAAACGCCGATCGGCTCAACATTGACAGCTGCCTGTGAGTACTTGAAAGCTGCCAATTCTGATCCCTTTCCCCAACCGACGAGAGCAACGGTTTGTTCCGACTCTTCAATCATTTTATTCTTCATTTCGTGCATCCATTTTGTCTGACTATTACCCCAAAAGCCATGAGTGATGAACACAATCCTCGGCAGCGACAACAGTCCCTCGTCTTTCAACTTTGCCACCGCTTTCTGGGGATTCATATCTAATCCCACGACGAATGGTTGGCCACCATTGGGGCCGAAGACCAGAATTTCAGGTTTTATTTCCTCCAAACTCATTGGAGGCGGGATTTGATTCAAAGCCATTATTGCACTCAATATTTGAACGGATTTTTAAACACAAGAATATACTGTAGTTTTGAGATACAAAAAATCTAATGAAATGAATGAGAGGGGTATTAATTGTTATTAAATTATCAATTGATTAGTTAATCGCAAGAAAAACAATAATGAAAATTATTTTTTTCACTTTCAATCACATAATAAATAAAATAACATCTCTTTTATGATTACATAAACACATATTTAGTTGAAATTCTTCTTCAACTCAGAAATACTTTTTCACAAACATTTCATTTCTTGAGTGAAACTCAAATTCAGTGCTTCAGAGCACAGCCTAAACGTGTTTTTCTCAAAACTCTATATATTGTGAACCAAAATATGGGATCAAATCGGATGAGAGACTCGAGTGAAGACTAAAAATAGATTTTTATGTGTTTTTAGGATGAGTTAGGAATTCCTTCTCTCCTTTGCATTGACTTACTCTTAAAGTTAAGACAATTTATAATGTCTTCAATTTTTTTCATAGATTTCTGTTTGAAAGTCAAAAATAATTTCATTAAAAGTTATTAAAATATAATTTTATTAAAAATAATTTAATAATTGTTTGAAAATTGTATTAAAAATTGAATATATTTTATAATTTCTGACATATTTTCAGATGAATTCAATTAATTGTTTTCATTGAAGCGATAATCTGTCAAAACATACAAAAAATGATTAATGGATTCAAACATTTGTTCAATAATTCAATATTTGTTGCGTTTATTAACAGATATTTTCGTTCAATGGTTTAAATTTTCGTTAAAATCTTTGAACAAATGAAAAGTAATTGAATTTTCATTCAATGTTTAAATCAATTAAAACTCAGTTTTGATATAAAATTAATTTATTTGTAAATAATTCTCAGAATTGAAGACAAAATGCATAAAAAGGTTAAAAAACAAAATTATAATGAAATCAATAAAAAGCCGATTATTTGTATCATTTGTTGAGCACCGGAGCCCAGGGCTCACTACTATTAGTGTCTAAATAATAACAACCCTTAATATTATTACTAAAATAACAATGAAATCCCATTTCAACGACATTAAGGGTTTTCTTAAGCTTTTTCACAGGTTTTTCAAACTCAGGCCAACCGTCCAACTGTTGGTTGGTTTTAAATTTTCCCGAATTATCAATACTCCATAAATAGTAATCAATAGCTCGAAGATGACTGCCCGCTATATGAAAGCCTTGGGCACCCGGTTGTTGATACCCATAGTTAGGGTAGAAATCAATTGTTCCCAAAGGGATGAGAGTTCCGTAATGGTTGACCGGAGATATCCAATCCCGCGGATCGATCCACGGGTCGTAGCCATCGGTATGTATAACATCGACAAACGCGGCGTCATTTTCACGCAATTGCTTGCCGTCGGTGTGCTTCTCAAAGCAGGGACCGGCCGGGTCTAGACCTGTGGGCACAGGATGTCAACAGTTATTGATATTTTCAAATCAACTGAAAATTAAACACTAATTACCAGTAATTCTATTAAAGCAATGACTCGTACGACCGGCCACTCCTAACACATGAGCGCCCAAACTGTGACCGATTCCCCAGATTTCCATCCCAGCTATCGAGTGATTGATTTGAATTGCATACCCGGCCAGCCATATACCAATTGGTCCGATATTAGCAGCCGATTGTCTATACCTAATGGGCAACAAATCTGCGCCCCGACCCCAACCTACCAGTGCTATCGTCTGATCACTTTGTTTAATGAGTTTGTCTTTGATTTGTGTCATCCAATCCGTCTCTAAATTGTTTTGAAAGCCGTGGACAACAAATATAATACGTTTTGCCGACAAATAACCGCCAGTTTTGAGGTCATCGATGGCTTTGTCGGCATTTATGTCATAAGTTATGGTCATTGGCTTCATATCCAACCGAAACACCATTATCTTAGGCTGGATATAGTCGACAGGCCAGGGGTCGGGCAGTTCTAAGCCCAACACTCCGTCCTTTTCATCCAAATGTGTCCAAACATTATCCAAATCAGACATTTCTGAAGTCAATCGACAGATCTGTGGATCTCTTTTGGGATCTGATCTCTGGTTTGGAAACAATTTTGTTAACCATTTGTTCAATAAATCCATTCATTGAAACACTTTTTTCACAACAAAAGACTAAAAAATGATTTTTTTTTTTAACAAAAGTTTTGATAAAAAGTCTATTTATTTGTAAATATTTATCAAAACTGAAGTCAAAACCCATTTTGTTATCACTTTTTCATTTATTTATTGATAAAATGATAAGACTTTGAAAAAAGTGATCAAAACTTTTGTGCAAATAATTAATTAAAAAACAATTTGTTTATCAGTTTTTATACATAAAAACAAATTTACTTTAATTTTAAATAAATTTAAATAAAACTTACATTTTGTGTCAAAATTTGGTCAAAATTTGGTCAAAATTTGTTTGTTTTTCATAAAAATATATTTTTTATATTAATTTTCAAATCAAACGACAAATCATTTAAATTGAAATATGTTTTCATAAAATCAATGATAAGTTCATTGAATATAAAATTTTTTTAAACAATAAAATTATAATAATTTTGTAGTCTTTTCACTGATTTTGTTATTTGTTTACAAAAAGTGCGTTTATTTTTGTCCAACAAATCACAACTACCTTTGCAACAGATGTCAGTATAATTACAAGCACTGAGAGCACCGTTAGATTACATTGAATGCGGAATTTATAATAAGTTTTTTATGTTAAAAATAATTTCAAATTTATTTATCAATTGTTTTGAAATTAATTAAAAAGTGTTTAAAACAAATGTAAAAACAGTTTTAAAAGTGAAACAAATTTAACGGAAATATAGTTTTGTTTTATTTATTTAATTGTCATTTCTTTTCACAGAATATTCTCATTATATTCTGATTCACTGTTTCAATGAAAACTCAATTTTGGGTTAAAATAACAAATATTTTTCAAACTTTTTTCATAAATCCATTGAAAATACATTAAAATATAGTTTAAGTTTGTGTTTAGTTATGTTAACAACAACTTAATGAATCAAATATGGGTTGAATTTGATTGAATGTGTTGTGTATTAGTTAACGCCAAACGAGAGATCAATATCCAGATAAGGATGAGTGCAATAATGATGAGCACAGATGTTATCAATCGTTTCAATAAACATGAATTTAATGGCATTTTTCCGATAAGAGACTAATTGTAATTGAAATCACAATAAACAGTGAAATTGAAAATATAATTGTAGTTAACATTAGATTTAAAGTTTTTTCGTCTCAACAGTTAATCAATTATTTGATTGAATGACAGAATGAAACAAATTGTGAATACATTTCCATAGAAACAGATCTAAACATGAATTTTGTCTGAATATCAACTGAAAAGACAATTATAAGTCGTGTCAACCAATTCCTGACACTTGTATATGAAAACATTGAAAACAAACAAAAACTTCAATAAAAATAGATTTTTATGTTTTGATTTTAAATTCAAATAATTTTTGATATTTTTGAGATAAAACTTATTAATGAGTTATATATTTCTTGTTATAAACTCATAAATAGTATTAAAGTTATTGCAAAAAATTGTTTTCAAAACTTTATGTAAAGATCTCAGGATTTGATATAATTTTATGCAAAAATAAATGATAAAAAATAACACAAAAGCACTCAAACACTAGAAATAGACATACTTTTTGATGAATTGAATCAATTGTGGTTCAAATGACTTCATACTATAGTCTTCACTGTATTTATCGTTCAAAGGATTGAAATACAAATCCAAATGTTTTAAGTGAAGAAAGTTTTGATTAATAGCACAACAACTCCTGTAATGATATAAAATCACTTCACTTTCGTTCAGATTCTGTGAAATAAATCCGTTTCTTGTTTTGTAGACTGAATGCACCCAAACATCAATAGCAGTGTTAGGTCTCAAGACAATCATCTTAGACCTGTCCCCTGGACTCCAGTGCGAGTCTTGAATCCTATTGTGATTCAAAATTCGAGGAAACTTATGATTAGTTTGATATTCAGTGCAAAGAAATCTATTGTTTATAATAAGCGATGAAATCGTTTTGTTTTTCATCTTCTCAGCGATTAATGCACTGATTGTTGACTTATTCTTGTCTTGAATCACAATAAACTCATCCATGTCTACAAAGATTATCGGTTGGTTTGAATATCTTAAGAGGCAATCATTGATGGCAGCCATCTGTCCCAAGGCGTGGATCAGTTTGGGATCGAATGTCAGTTTGAAAGCAATTATTTCAATGAAATCAATGCTTAATAAAAATGTTTTCAAATATGAATTGATATCCAAATCATAAAAAACTAATCTTTTAATGCCATTCACTCTATAATAGGCTATGAATTCAATAAGCGATGGCAACAACACATCGGACCTAAACACTGGACGCACGCATATAACTGCGTCCAAACTGTATGTGCGTTCAGTATATAACGGAGTTTTGAACACTTTTAACACCGGTTTGTAGATCGGGTTTGAAATGAAATAAATTTTCACAAAATTAACTTTCATATGATATTTGAGGGGAAGAGAGCACAGGAGTTCTGCGCCGGCCATCTGAAGCTCTCCGTAGTAATTGCCGACTAATAGTCTTAACATTGAATCAGTTTTATAAACAATCAAATCGTTGTTATGTTTCATAAAATGACATTCAATACCAGGTTTGGAGTTATTGTGCATTAAGTTCTGGTCCACCGCTGCTGTGATTCTGACCACCGATTCTTCGGTGAGAAAAGCGGAAAACACAGCAATCTTTCGGTCAATCATTGGACTCCAATTGGTCTCAAAGACTATTCGGGATCTATTTGTACTGAAATTCTTTAGTCTAATATTTGACTCAACTTTTTTGACATATTCATCGCATTTATAACGAAATAATGATTTTTTCATTATTACTGTCGATATTATGATTAATACCAAACAGTAAATCAATAATTGTTTTGTTTTGTGTCTCAAAGATATCCAATAAATTGTTTTCATTGTACAGTATTTGCGGTCAATTTCTGCCAAAACTGCAAAAAAAACTTTTACTGACTTTCAATACAAACCGATATTAAAGACATCTAATAATTGACTTCAGGTTTTGAGTATTGATTTGAATCACAAATGATATCCAAAACTGAAATAGAAATAAAAAACATTAATAAAGAGATGAATTGAAAGTAAAATATAATTTGTTTTTTGGCATAAAAACTGTAAACAGTTTTGCAATCATTAATACAAACATTTTGTAATCACTTATACATTGATTGAATGAAAAATTATTTTTAAATTAAAAGATATTATAAATGAATGAAACTTTTATCTATTATTATTTTAAACCTAAACTTAAACTTTGAATATAATTCAATAAAATAAAATACAATTCAATTAAAACATTAAAATAACTATTTTAAGGGGTTTTCCGAATAATTACGAAAATTTTAACCTATTTTTACATTAAATAGCGTTTAATTGAAAAAAATTGTATTTCAATACATAATTAAAAATACTTTCAAAAAACGATTTCTCTGAACAGAAATTGTGAGATAAGTTACCTCAGGTAACCCACCTTGGTAGTATTAAGAGTCTTAATTTAAGACGAAGTATTTCAGCAGTTTTAGCCCCTTGTCGTCAATCTATCACTGAATAGATTACAAAACGATTGACTGAAATGAAGTCTTTTATTATGAAAAGTATGTAAAACGACTGAAATAATAGAGAAAACAGTGTTTTTCATGCATTCAATGAATTATTGATTTATTGAAAGACTGAAAGACATTGCAATCGATAGTTATTTTTCCATATTTTTGTAATTCAACACAATATTTATTAACTAAACATTTGTTTCAAATTTCAAATTTATATATTAATAAATTACAATCACTTTTCACTTAACAGTTGCTAAACATTAGTATTAATGGCTTAAAAACTATTGATTTGTTTTAAACACAAAATCTTCATAAAAATGATAAATAACTTAATGTTTTGTATATTTAATCAATAAATAGATCCGAGTTTTGAATCATTATATAAATTAAATACATTGAGGTCTAAGCCTTAGACTCTAAGGGAAGGGAATTGTGCTCTAAGGGGGAGGTTTTGGTGTAGATGTTTGTCATATTGTATTTCAAAGAGTATTTATTAATAAAATTGAAATGTTTATCAATTTTAATTCAAATTTTCAATGTTCAGGAAGTACTTGAAAGTATGATGAACAAAATGCAAAACTGTGATGACCCTGATTAAATCAATTTCAACAAAATCATTTACCTATTTATTGCAAATACTTTCTGTATTTGTTCAACAGTTTAAGTAATGTTTAAATTGAAACCAATTTATTGTATAAAATAACAAGTGTTTGAATTTCAAACTTTGTATTTAAAAACATATAAAATATTACTTTTTATAACAATTTTTATAATTAATGTTTAAAACAATTATTTGTTAACAAAAAGCATTAAATTATTCATAAATTAAAGAGTTTTATAACAAATTCATTGGAAATGAGTTGAAATAAAAATAATTATTAATAAAAACACTAAAAGTGTTTAAAAATGGCTTAAATTACTAAACGTTACAAAATCTCAATCATAGACTTAACTTCCGATTCATTACTATTGCTTTTATTTAAACATTAAAAGTTGGAAATAATATCAAATTTTTTTTAACTTTTTTTGAATTTGAATAAACATTACTTTGAAACCTATTCAGGGGTATAACCAAAGTGGAGGTCAATATTGATTTAAAAATCCCTCTTTGATTGGATTTAAATGAAATCTAAACACAACTTCAAATACCCCTTAAAATGACCCAAAAGTTCATTAATTTACAAATAATGAAACGGTTTGTCGTCCTAACCCTCTGTCTTATCTTCAAAAGCTATACCTGAATCCCACCCTAACCTCCAGTCCCAAAGTTAGCATCACTTTTGTCCTGATGTTTGTATTTTACATCAAATGTAAGACTTTTGAGTAAATTCTTTGTTTTAAACATTAAAGTGATTGAACCGCCGGTGCGCTCATTGCAAAGGGACGGTAGGTTTTGATGTACTCATTGCAAAGGGACGGTAGGTTTTGAACCGCCGGTGCGCTCTCTGTAAAGGGACGGTAGGTTTAGATGAAAGCAAATAAAGTGTAGAATTGGTTAACAATTGGTAAAAGTTTTGTTAATGTTTTCAATGATAGAAATGAAGGGGTGTTTAGGAAAGGGGTATTCAATGCTAATTGTGAGCAAAGTTTTAAACAAAGAAATGATTTTTTAGTTTTTCTTCAATGAATAAGATTTCACGTGAACTGCATGTGATGTCTGAGTGACCGGAAATTGAGTGCAATTTCAGTGAAAGAGTTCAACTCTGAAGTCATATATAATATATAACACATAAAACCTATGAAACGATGAATCTATGAATCGATGGGACACTCAGTCAGTCATTGATATATAAACCGATAAACAAATAGAGGTTTCAATCAGTCTTTCAATCATTCAATCAGTCATTCAGTCATTGGTTTCAAAAAACATTTTCAAAGTTTTTCATAACTTTTAGTCAAAAATATTAATCATTTTATTGAAGAAAAGGTTTTTTCTTATAATTATTTGCATTTTATTTACAAAATGTTTTAACAATTAATACTTAATTGTAATTAAAATGAGATTTAATTGAAATTCAATTGTTTTTTATCAATAGTTTTGTGAAACCGTTGTATAAATGATGTCAACAATAGATACAGAGATTTCAGTCAACGATTTGGCACTAATGTTGTCATCACAGGAAGTGTCGGCGCCGACGGACCGCAGAGCACAGGTCACTGTTGTGGTCAATGTGCCCACCAGTGAACACGTGGCTCAGATCGTCGGTAAGTTTGGCCACTTTTGGCCACTTATTTAAAACTCATTTTTATTTAAATACAAAATAAAACAAAATTTTATTTTTTCATTCATTGAATGCTTTAATTGTTTTTCACTTTTCAACCATTTTTTGTCTAATTTTTAGTTTTATTTTATTTTATGTTTAAATGTTTTGTTATTTTTACCCCTTTTTTGATAATTTTTACATTTTTTAAACCCTTTTTGTTATGTCTTAAGGGAAGTGTGGTTTAAAGATAAAGAAGTTGAGAGAATCAACAAATACTTGTATCAAAACCCCCTTAAGGGGAGACAATCCGAGCTTTACTATAACTGGATGTCAGCCCAGTGTGGAGAAGGCCTGTCAGGCCATACACTTTGCCTCTCAGTTCTTCACAGACCTAATGGACAGTCGGTCAAATATCTGCGCCGTCGGGGAAGTGACTATTTTAGTGCCGGTTCCGCAACAGTACGTCGGGGTTGTGGTCGGCCGTAACGGCACTGTCATAATGAAGATCAAAGAGCAGACGAAGACTCGTATTAATACACCGAAAGACAACTCACAAACGCCGGCCTTTGAAGTGACCGGCAATAAAGTAAATGCCTTTCCTTTCAGACATTGTTTTAAACTTTATCTAAAAATGTTTAATCTTTTTATTAACCGATAGGTGAATGTGTTGGCGGCGAAGGAGGCCATAGAGGATAAGGTCAAACAGGCCTATATGTTACGCAACTCAACCAAATTTGACCCAAACCTAAGTCATAGTAAGTTTTTTGATAAGACTGTAGGCATGCCTTCAAGTCCTCCGATGTTATCCACATTTGAAGACAACTATTCATTGAATATGTTGGCCATTGAAGGGATGAGTACTTCAAAAGCACTGGCAGTGTTTGATCCAAACCTTAATCAAAACAAGCCATTGAATAAAACAGTTGGAAAGTCATCCAATTCTTCGGCTTTCTTATCGATGAACTCGTGGCCAAGTATTGGGCAAATGTTGACATCTAATGAACAGTCGTCTTATGACACAAATACTGATTCAAACAATCCTTTCCAAGGATTGGCAGCATTTGACTCATATTCAGACCAATTAAGACTAATGCCGTCGGTGTCAAGAATGCCAACTCCTGTGCCATCCCTTCCACACTCTCACTCAGTGTTTGACTCTAATCTATATTTTATGTAAATCTAATCACAATTTGAAAACAAATGACAAATACTCTTAAGATTTCATACATTTTTCAATCATTTTATAATTGCTTTAAATATTTTCAATCATTTTTTACTTTAAATTTTTTTATATTTTTTATCGACAAATGATTTTTAATCACAAAATCTTTGAAACATTTATCACTTTTTCAGTGATTTTTATCATTTACTCAAAAATTTAAATGTTTGAAAATTAATGACATTTTTATATATCGTTTAAATAATCTGTAAATCAATAGTTGATTGAAGTTTTTAATTATTATTTTTATTATTACTATAAGTATTGAAGTATTGATCAGTATTTTTGTCAAAATTGCTGTCTTTTTAAAATATTTATTAAACATTTTATAACAACTTTATTATAAATAAAATGCAATTTATTTGTGAGGTTTTTGTTTATTTTATTTTTGAAATAAGGGGTAAAAACAAACATCGATTGCAAAAAACAATTTTAAAATTAAAACTAATTTTATATTAATTTTATATTAATTTCTATGTATTTAGGAATGAATTTATATTTTATTCCGAATAAGGGTTTGAATTGAATTTAATTTAATGTCAAACCAATGAATAAAAAATTTTATTTCAATTATTAAACAAAAGAGAAAAACAATTAAAATATTAATAATAAATAAATAAATAAAATTCAAAATGAGATGCAAATCAAAGCTTAACTCCAATCAGGGGTTGATTTTTTACTCAAGGAATAGGAATATTAATAGTTTTACTGTTACTTTATTAAGGGGTGGAATGGGATCTAAAGGAAGTTTAGGGGTTGAATTCAATATGGAATGGAATTTAGGGACTGAGGGGTCAATTGGATGTTAATATCACAGAGGTTTTAAGGGTTGGTTTGGACCAAAGGTTTGGAGAATTGGAGTATTATTTTATTTTAAATGTTATTAAAACTAAATTTTCTAAACTCTAAATACGATTTGATTATAGGAACCGATTATTTTTGACAAATGCTCAAGTCCAATATTTAGAGTATCTAGCAAATCAACAGCATTACTATTTTCATTGGATGCTAAAAGTTTTTGACTCAATTTTAATGATAAAAATTGTCACTAAATCTAAGATAAAAACAATAAATAATTTGAATCTAAACTAAAATTAAAATTAATTTTAGAAATAATTTTCATTTAAAATATGATTGAAAAACATTCAGAATAAATATATTTAAGGGAAGAATGACTTGAATTTCTAAACAAATTTAAATTCAATAGAAATTTGAGATTAAAGTAAAAAATATAAAATAATTTTGTTATTAAGACTCAGATTTCTAAAAGTGTTTTAAATCTATACTGAAGTGAATATATTGCTAAAAATAAATCGATATTTTGTTTAGATTTTTCAAAGAATTAGTGCCAAAAAGTGAAAAATAAAATCACAAGAAAAACACAACAAAAATGTAATTCAATATTGAAGTCATTCACAAATAAAGGGAACAATAAAACCAAATAAACTTCAAATTTCATTAATGTTTTCAACTGTTGTTAGAATGAGATTAAGAAACAAATTATCGTTGAATTAAACTGAATATGAGTTATGCCTTGAAATTCATTTTCTTGGGTAAAGTACAACCGGACTGCTGTATGCACTCAGAGGCACAATAAATGGCACATTTCATCGCTATGTCTAATGGTTTGCCACTGATATACATGGCCAGAAAGCCACCGGTAAACGCATCGCCGGCGCCGTTGGTGTCTCTAATTTGTTCTGGTTTAAATTGTGGGACGGGATACTCTTTGACATCATTGCTATCGCTTCGGGCAAAGAGCACCGGATTGTGGCTTTGGGTGATGACCACAATTCTTCCTGCTTTGTAAGCGCTGGGAATTTTCGGGTTATTGTATTTGATTTTTGGTTCTTTTGCAATCAGTTTTGCCACTTCTTTGAGATCTTTTGACTGAATATGAAAATAAATTGTTTTCATTGAAATCATTAACAATTGAAAACATATGTGAAAATTGTTATCAAAATTATTTATTTGTTTTAATATTAATAGAAATAAATGTTTGAAAACTAAGATAAATATAAATTACTATAACTATTGAGATATTCAGTCAGAGTTTGTGAATAAATCAAGTTTTGAGACAATTGTGAAAATCATTACAAAAGGTTTCCTTCAACTCTTGTTTTCACTACTATTTTGAAAATGTTATAAAAGTTTTTAACGCGAAATAAAAATTTACTGAATTCACAGAATCACAGAATATTTTCCTTACATTCATTCAAAAATATTTGCTCTGAATCTGACGAAAATAGTTATGAAAATAGGGATTAAAAAAGTGGTTTAGCATAAGATGTCTTACAGGATATCCTTTCATTGTAGCGAAAGCCAGCGCTTCGTCAGAATTGGTGAAAAAGAAGTCAATGTATTGCAACAATTCATTCAATGAATTTGAACACTTGGAGCTCACATAAGGGGCGGCTGACAATCAAAAGTAGGTTTCAGTTGTCATGTATTTTACAATTAGTCAACAATCCAGAGATGTGCTAACTTAGGCACTGGGACTAAGTGTTAACGCATCTCTGGGTGTGTTGTTTCAATTGAATAATGTATTTATACCTAAATTAAAAAAGAAGTCTTTCCCCCATTCGTGTGCATGTTTTGCCAAATGCATTACACTATCGGTTGATACTATGGATCAAAATAATGTAGTTTTGATTTTTTGAAAACATTTTCAAACCCCAAACAAATTGTTAATTAAATGTCAAAATCATTAAATTTCATAACAAAAATGTTTTTCAAAATTTAACCCTATTTTACAATAAGTACACTATTTTTGGTTCAAATCTCTAAATATATTGTTTTTAAAGATTTTGAACTCAGTTTTTATGCCCAAAATTTTTGTTTATTCAGTACTTATGGAGGTTTAAGGGTTTGGGATCTGTTTTTTGTTTTGCTAATCATTAAATAATATTTTTATCTGAAAGCAGATCTAAATTAATATGAATTGACATTATTTTCAAACACTTTTTGTCTATTTTTATGTTTTTGAGTTAAAAAACAAAATCAAGTTTTAATGAAAGTTTTCAAAGTTTTTGATATTTGTTGTATTGATTACATAATAAAGATATTTGGTGGGAGGTTGGTTCAGGAAGTTACATACCTGGTAACATGTGTCCACTGGTGTATATGACACGTGCCTTCTCCACAAACATGAAATTTGCTAATAAGAAGTGTTTATCAAATAATTCTGATGCGCCTATAAATAGATGAGCACTTCATTGAAAAATTGTTTCAATTGTTGTTCAGATTATTTCTTGAGATAAAAAACGTTTTAGTATTGCTTTACAGAAGACTTGAATACTTAATGACAATCAGTACTGAAATCGCTTTTAAAAGTGAAGTATATTTAAAATTCAAACTTTGATTGCAATTCAAATTCACTAAAAACCAGACAATGAATTAAATAATACTTTCTATGTCTGAAGAGTAATGAATATAATTTAAAATTTGCTTTTATTGAATGATTTTTGTTAAAAGAAAGCCAAGAATTGAATGCATTTTAATGTGAAAACTGTTTCTTTATCTTAACATTCAGTCAACAATTGATTACATGAATCGCTTGACTGGAGAGACATAACAGCCTTTCCTCATAAGAATTAGTATCTCATCTCTTGTGCAGCACTTAAAACACTTTAATTATTGATTGATAGTAAAGGATATTATAATAAAAATTATTATTTGTTTTGAGTTTAATGTCAGTAATAAATATAAGTTTAGGTTTTGCACCAAAAAACTGATAATTAGTGTAAATTCAAAATATTTGAAACTAAAGACACGAATAATGCGAAACATAATTCAAACCAGATTTGTGTGAATTGATGTTCTGGTGATTTAAAAGTTTGTTAAATCATAAATGCATTTATTTTTAGCATTTGTAGAAATACTATATTCAGTGATAATTAACTTAATTTTAACAAAAATTATTAAATAATAAAATTTCATGTTTTCAGTCGTTTTATAAAAAACTGAATTCAAATATAAAATCTTGAAATAAATATATATTTTTTATATTTTGGCAGAAAATTGACTAAAACTTTAAAACTTTACTTAAAGTTAGTTTAAATTTAATGTTTTATCAGTGAATTGATAGCCATTTCAGTCTTTAATCAAAATTAATTTGTTCTGTATTTTAGTTAGAGATAAACCAAAACATGAAAAAACTAATGAATAATTTAAAACCAAAAACAAGTCTTAAAAATGCATAAAAAGTTTATGTATTGAAAACAATGCTACAGTGAGTCATACCCAGGTAGGCACACATTGCTCTGTTCTTTCCACCATCGGTCAGCAGTATAGCACAGGTGCCGGTGTTCTTCTCCTCTACCATCAAATACTTGACATTCACACCATCAGTCTTTGCCTTTTTCTCCATAATTTTGCCAAAATAGTCATTGCCTGCTGCGCCACAAAATGTAGTAACTTGGTTATTTTTGCCAATAATCCATTGACAATATCTCAATGAGTTTTGTGTGGCCCCACCGGCGCTGTACTCAATATCATACTTATTGATAATCTCCTCATACATGGCCTCATGTTGTGGTTCAGCAAGAATTGCACTGTTTTTCGGCAAATTGTATCTAAAGTTGTGAAGAAAATCTAAAATTAATTTTTTTTCTATATTTCTTATACTTTTATTACAATATATACTGTATATCCGTTAAAAACAAATTCATGTATTACTTAACTATTGGTTAAAACTATTGAAAGAAAAACTGTTTATTTAACAAAAGGTTTTTTGTTTAGATAAAGGACTTTTAGATTTTGTGATAAAATATAAGATATTTTACTTAATATTTAAAATAAAGTAATGTTTTTATAAAGAATTTTTGAACAAAAATAATATTAAAGTCTATTTGTGTTTGATTTTTACAAAACAAATATAAAGTTTTATATAATATTCAAATCCAAAGGAATTTTTGCAAATATTTTTGTTTTAATAGTTTTTTTCCCGAAATATATGTCTTTATTGAGTAAACGATTGCAAAGAATGTTAATTAAAATGTGTATAAAAATAATTATTGATTCAAATGAGTGATAAAACTATCATAAAGTTATTCAATATCTTTAATATGAGATTAAATTTTGGTTAAAAAACAATTTTTAATATAAAAAGTGAAAATATTTTAAAAAATTTATCGTTTTATGCAAACAATAAATATTACCATAAAAACTAAAAACAAAATTTTAATGACAAAAGGGATTAAAATTGAAGTAATGGTAGATTTGGTTGAAAAATAAGTAAATCCTTTCATTAATTATAAGCAAATATACGATAAATAATTTGAAAACTCATTAAAAAAATTGTTTTATAGGTTCAGGGGTTTAATTGAATTAATTCAATATCTGTGTAATTTAAGATGTTTTCTCTAAGGGTTATAATTACTCACTTCTGTAAAAAGTCATCGTCTACTGTAGCTGTGATATCCAATAAAGGATTACCTAGACCAAAAATATCCATTTCTCTGTAATTAAAAAAGTTCAAACAATAAATCATTAATTGTTTGACAAAAAAAGATAACAATATTTTGAAACTACAATAATTTGAATGAAAACTCACTTCATTTTTGAAACCATTTTTGTATATTTTAATTATTATTTTTACTATTGTTTTGAAAATCTTTTGTTAAATGAAATGAAATTATATTTTAATGAAAGGATTTTTAATTAAATTATTAAATATTAAAGACAACTAAAAACGATAATAACTTTTAGTTTGGTTTTGATGAGCACTTCATAACATTTTGGGTCGGAATCGGAATAAAATCTAAATTAAAAGTCTGTGTGTGAGTGGAAGGGCTGACAGACTCTAAGCCGTACCTAAATTTAAGGAACGGCCGGTGCTCTGGTTGGCTGACATACAAAACGATATTAACTTATTTATAATTACAGACTTTCTCTAAGTTTTTGATGTGTTTTAATGTAAATGACGTTATATTTGAGATTTACATCACAACAACACACTTTTGATGGGAAACAGAGTTATTTAATCATTGGGAGCACTGAAAGCACCGGCATTTCTAACCGTCTTATGAAAACAACTTAATATTTTGTGTCTAAGCGATGAAAATGTCTTAAAATATAATAGTTTTAATCAAATTAATACATTTTTATTATAAATTATATTTTCATATATTTATAAGTTAACAAACAGTTGATGTCAGATCAAGCTTGGTAACATTCTGGTTATCATGTTATTATTTAATTAAAAAGCAATAACTCTCTCTCTCTCTCTCTCTCTCTAT